>JAOXYD010255922.1:0-16093 GCA_028565735.1 Pinacopodium congolense
GGAGTCTGAAAATTACTCCACTTTATTACTTGTTCAATAGGTGCACTTGCCTTTCGTCACGTTGGTTTTCGCTTAATTTCATTTTGGTTTTCATAATTCCTAAAAATAATATCTTCCTAAGTATCCCTACATTATACAAAATCTATAACTACTACATTATTATTATCTAGATTATGACTATACTGTTTCTCTTTCCTTTAAAAAAGCATTAGCTAATCTTCCTTAACATTACCATATTTAAAATTAATAAACCATAAGAAATTATGTCTCCAAAACTATGATAAATAGTAAAAAAAAACTTTAAAAATCTAAATAGGAGAATGATACTACAATTAGCGTAGGAATTTATCATTGTCTCAAATCTCTTTCTTAACATCTGCACATGAATACTTGTGGCACCATTTACCTAAGACTTACACTAGCTTGAAAGATTAAATTCAAAATGTAGATTCTATTACTAACTCTTCCCCATTTACCTTTAGTCTAGTAGACACTGTTTAGAAAATTTATCCATTTTATCACTAGGAACGTAGAAGTACTCTAAAACCACCTAATTTGAAAAGATTTAATTCAATTATTTAAGCATTACTTGATCCCTAATCATGATAAGCTTTAATGAATTAAATAATAATTCTCATTTAATCAAATGTACTTACTAATCAAAGTAAATCGATAAATAAATATTAATAAATCTAGTAATGAGTATAGCAAAGAAAATATCACTTGTATATTCTAAGCATGGTATAACAAGGTTACAAGAACTCTGCAACTTGATTGGCCTACCTAAGCAATCTCTGTGATGAAAATACGAGGATGAAAAAGGTTAAATCTATTAATCTACATTCTAAAAAAGTTTACTGGGCAACGAGTGAGTTACCAAGTTAATAAGATTAAATAAAATGTACTCTTTAAGAAAATATATTATTTTAAATAAATATAATTCATTAAGCAATCACACAGTCATTTTAAAATTAAATAAATTGTGTACATTGAATATACTATAATTTTATATAAAAATTTTATCTTATCGATTTTTAAATTACACTTTATCATTATCTTATTTAGGGCCTTACTTATCATAGTAAGTTTATATTTGATTGTTAACTGGCTTATCTCATCGTTTCATCTCAATCTCAACATGGAATATATATACATATATTTTATTAACAATGGCATAAGGTACTTCTGATTCATATAAATTACCTTGGAACCATTGTTATGGTCAGTTTCTTAATCTATCTCAATCAAATCAATGATCAAAGTCAAATTTTCTTCATTAATAAGTAATATAATAGATGTGATCCTAAAGATAGTTGCCAAAGGCATTTTCTGTAATTACTAGGTCACTCAATGTATGATTATCTAACAACTCTATAATAAAAGAACAACTAAATGAAATGACTAAATTAACTAAAATAATAAAATAAAAATTCTATTAAAAGTAATAAGATGTAGTTCACTAATCTCAAAGTCTAACTACAATTATGAAATTCAATAGATTAACTAAGTCTAAAAAAATTCTATGTAGATAGATCTAGGGTATATTTTCTAAAATAAGATAAAGCTATCGTTAAATTAGAGCTTTATCTCTATTAATTTTAATTTATTTTTTGGTTATTTAGAGACCAACTAGAATAAAAAAATGGTAAGTTTAAACCTAAAAACCCTTTTCAAATTTAAGACCCTCATCATGATACGAAGTTTGGTTAGTAATTGACTCAGTTGCATTTTTTTATGGAATATTCCAATAACTAAGATAGATTCTCAAATCCCTTATTACCTAATAATCTATCCTAAATGGCTAGTCTAGATAGATAATTAAGCACTCAAATAAATAAAGATCTTCACACAAAAAAGAACAAATAGATCCAAATTTATATTACTAGCTTAACCTTAGCTATTCAGGGATTTAACTGCATATATTTATCATCAAACACAATAATATAATTTAAAAACACATTATTATTGAAGAAAATAGAATTCTAAAAGAGTAAAGAGTATGAGATACAATCGAAATTGATCTATCTAATTGTAACTCTACTTTCTAATACCTTTAATCTACTTATAGAACACTTAAACTTGTTATTTGATGTCTCTATTACAAAAGTTGAGGGGAAAAACTATCTAACACTACTCTAAAATTATAGAGCTCTCTTTTTTTATTCACTTGTGATGGTTAAAGAAGGGTTTTGGTTTTATTAAGGAGATCAAATTACTATTTTGCCTATGAAACTTAGTTTAAGCACATATTAGGAGTACAAAGGCCATTGAGTTTATTGAATAAGGACATCTTTATAAAGTATCATTGGCTCAATATCTCTAATTTGAGCATTAATGGTGGTTCATAAGATCTAAAATGACATTTTTATAGGTGGCTATTGCTTCTCTAACTTTAACTTACAATACAGTGACAATTTATCATGAGAGTAACAGCACTATTCCCAAATGCTGTTTATTATTACTATTCCTCTTAAACTACAATGATGCTTCATGGAACAACAGTGACATTATAGACTACCACTGGTCATCTTCCAAAATTGTCTAAATATATTATCTTTTACACCTAACTTATCAACTGGGCATGAACCTGCAATTTACCTAAAAAAGCTCTTGAATAAGGTCAATTCATAGACAAATAGGAGTAAAACAAATTATTGAACCAAGGGAGGTTCCAATCTTGGTTTTGATGATAATAAAACATGCTTAATCACTAATGGTTTGATTTTATGATATTAATCTTAAAGTTATGTATGTTTTAAGAAGAACCCATTATGGAAAGCTTGGAGTTTCAAGGTCAAAATTGAAGTTAATGGCAATTCCAGTGATCTGGAAGTTTCAAGAGCCTAGATAGGTTGTTTCAAATATGTGTGTAAGTTTTACTTGATGTTCAATTGACCTAAGGACTTAGAATTGATCATGCATTGCATTCAAAGTTTCAAAAGTGCATATTATCTCAATTCATAGGTCACATCTTGTGTTTGAATTTTTTTAAGTTATTTAATCATTCATATAGCTTCAATACATGATTCCAAAGGTGTTAAAAGTCTTAATTATCATTAGAAACTTGTTTCGAATTGTTTGGAGTCGATTGTACAGAAAAGTCTGGGTTTTCTAGACAACAACGACGGGCTATTTATGCGCAACGGCACCATTCTGAGGTACCGTTGTACCCCTTCTCCAAAAGGCATCAACGGCAGGCTATTCTTCAGCTCAACGGCGCCATTGTCCTTAACAGAGGGTGTCGTTATACTGACAGAAACCAACGGCTAGTTTTCCCTTTTGAGTCTTTTGTCTTTTGTCTTCATTCCTAATGTCTATAAACCCTTTCTAAACCCTTCTAATGCCTCCCAACACTATAAATACCTTCAAAAATAAATTGCAATACCTCAAACACTACAAAACAGTTTAAATCATCTGAATTCGTCAAAAGCTTCAAAGTATACATTTCTTTACTGCAGTCATTTATTTTCAATCTTTTGCTGCAAAATTGTGTTTTTGTATATGCATACTTGTGTTTAATATCTTTCTTGAGTGTCTAGGAGTATAACCAAACCATCTTTTGCATTTTAGAACAGCTATTTTATCAGATTCAAGCTAAAATTCACACTTATATCAAAACTGTTCTGTTTGAGACTTTTCTAGATTAAAATTCAATCTCAGGTGCTTAAACGTGTTTCTAAAATCAAGTGGTTTGAGTTTTCAGTTTGTTTAAGATCTCTAGATTGCGTCTAAACTTAGTTTCAAATTATTGAGGCCTGTTTAAGCTATCATTGAGCAAGAACTTTCATATACTTCAAAATAGCCACTGTTTTCACTGTTTAGAATTTGAATCCGATTTCAATCTGCTTAACTTGTTTTGGTGTTATTGTTATTAATGTTTTATGTTTGTGTATGTTCTTAAGAATCAGATAACACTTAGTTTCGAATTTTTGGTTGAGTATTTGATCATTTATGTGCATTGGTTTGTCAAGACATCAAAACTGTCCAATTTTGGATGTTTTTCATTTGATCACGAATTTCATTATATAAATCATTTCTGGGTGTATAAAATTGTTGCTGCTAGTTCACATAAGGTTTCAAGATTGCTCTAGTATTTTTGGATTGATTTTTAAGCACTTAAATTTGTAGTTTGAGCTGAATATCCATTGAGTGCTTAATCTGTCCAGAATTTGTGAATTGAGCATATTGATCATATTGGTTGTCTTTATACACGTTTTTGTGATTGAATTCTGCCATACTAAGTTTGTTTAGGCTTTCAAGATTGCAATTGTCCATTCATATCATTCATTGAAAGCATAAGCCCTTAGTTTAATTGTGCATTAAGTGAAACACTTTTCAAAGTGTAATTGGGTACTTTAATTTGGGGGATTTGAGTTACTTGGTAACTTGTAATTTGATAGGCTGCTCTTTGCCTTTAAAATAGATTTGATAGGCTGCTCTTTGCCTTTAAAATAGATTGGATAGGTTGCTCTTGACCTAGAATAAGATTGTTGGGTTACTCTTCACCCTTGGAAAGTAAGATTGTAAAGGTTACTCTTTACCTTGAAAAAGATTGTACTTGTTTGATTGATTAGTATAGAATCATCCAACAAGTAGTTGGAAGGGAGACGTAGCCTATCTTTGGGGTAGGTGAACTTCCTTAAAAATTGCCTTGTGTCCTTCTCTAAACTCTCTCATTGCATTCACTTTAATATTTGCATTAACATTCCATACTAGGTTGAATTTTGATTTAGTGATTGCAATCAGTTTTCCAATTGAATTAGGTTGCTAGTTTTGAGTTTGCGAAAAAGTTTAAAAAGTTTTAACACCTAATTCACCCCCCCTCTTGGGTGCCATAGGACTTACACCTATCATTTATGATAGTCAATGGAATCTAATACTTAGTAAATATGTGTGATTTTCAAAATTCTGAAAAAACTTTAAAATCATCATAGACACACCTTTTAATCACTTGATCAACACATTATTTCTATAACTATAGATCATCCAATATGTAGTACTAGGCTTGAATTTTAAATAGATTCTTTTTAGCCTAATTAAGAGAGTGGGAAATTTTTAGGTCGCCAAGAAATTTCATAGAAAAAGGAATGGATTATTTACATAAAGGTGCTAATGAACGCAGTATATAAGAATTAGAAGGCTTCTCTTGGGAGCCTAGTAAAGCCCTTAGTTTCTGAATTTCCTCAATATCAAGTATTGGTAAGTTATTCTACATTATTTCCTCACTCTCAGCTTGATAGTTTTCCGCTAAGCTTCTAGAACTTCTATTTTTTCACCCCTTGATTTTTAAAAATATATGCATCATAAGTTACCCTTGTTCTCCTTACTTTGATCTTTTAGTTGATTTGTCTTTCCTTCTTCTTTTCATCTTGAATTTTTTATAAAAGTGGATCTTTTAACATATAGTGATTTAAGCATAATGCTCCTTTTTCTTTCCTTTACTTGAATCAATGAAATTGTTTCTTTTAGTGAAGGCATATCCTTTTTTGTGTTTTTTGTTTGAGAATTTGAAATCTCATCTTGTCTAATTTAGTATTTGAGTATGTTAGGAAACTGTAAGTTCAATCACTTTTGATAAAGTTATTTGAGGTGGCTTTATCTTCAGGACACTTCATCTTATTCACTCTATAGTGATCCAATTTTTCCCACCAATTTTGTAATATATTTACCTACTTTGTGAAAATTTTATCTCTCCATTTGGTAGCTTTTTTTATTTTGATTTCATATATTTTAGCAATGTCATGATGGCTTTAGAATAGTTATGATGAACAAACTCTAAAATCCCTTTTAGAAATCCAAAAATATGTATGTGTCGCTAATCTTGGGATCTAAAGAATCTTATAACTTAGACATTGTAATGGAGCGCCTCTGTTCTCATATTTCAAAAGCTATATCATATTTGATATGTCCATGGCCTTCCAAGTGACTTAATGTACACCTGCCTTTAAGATATCTACTTACAAATTGGGTCCATTTTAGATTGTTGTTTTTGATAAGCCTCATGATACTCAAATGTTATACATGTCTCCAATCTTTTTCTATAAATTTTATTTTATTTTTGATTTGAAATTACTAATAATTTTTAAAATTTAGATTGTGAAGGCATGGATAAACAACAAAGGAATGAAAGAAATTAAGGTTGTTTAGGTAAAATAAATAGTGAATGAGTTAGCGATGAAAGTTGGATAATCTGAGCTCTAATACCACGAAATTACCCATTATGTAAAATTTTATTCATATATGTAGCAAAAAATCCATGGAATAAAAATGAATTAAAATAATGAAATGGCATAACACCTAAAGTACACATATTTTTTACATGATTGATTGATTTTTAAATGAAAATCCATGTGAATCTTATACATATTGAGTTCAATGCTTTAAGTAAGATGTTGCTTAGTTTTTTTTTAATGTTTAATGATATTTTATAGACTTTAAAGAGCCATTGGATGAATCATTCAATTTTAATGACATGCAGAAGCAAATTAGTAAGCAAGGATATTACGATGGGAAGCTTCATATAAAATTTCATGGTCAAAGAATGAAAGATGGAACAGATATTGTAAAAAGACCAAAACGGGCATAGAAGTTATAAGGATTATGACCAACATCATGACCATAATTTCCCAAGCTTGGTAGCAATATCTAGCTACAAAAAATCATGACCAAGATCACGATTATGAACTGGATGGACCAACTTAATGTAATTAAGTTGTTTTAGGTTATTTTATGGATTCTTTTGTCTCTAGACAACAATTACTAGACGTAAAAAGAGAAAAATACAAGTCCTATGTCATCTTAAAAGGGGTTCAGATAATATTGAGAAAATGAAGGATCAAAATGCATTAATCTGAAGATCAATATGATTTCACATATCAATCGTAGAAGAGTTAAGGATTCAAAACAATTCACTGTGAGCCTTTTTTTCCTTCTTTTTTTTTTATACAATGTGTAGGAACTAATTTTTCATGGGATTTGGGTTTGAATAAACTATAGGATGCAATATTTATTATTATTCATGGTTTAACTTTTGATTTCTAGATTTTCAGTTAGATTATTTAACGGATATTATTATTTTGAATATTGAATGTTATATGAACATAACTTTTGATTCCAATGATTTAATTTTGCATTATTAGAATGAGAAATTTGTTATTTTCTTTAGATCACTCCATAGGAAAAACATCTTGCATGGGGACCTAATGATAGATTTACATGAGATGTTTGAGTCTGGTGTAAGATTAGCCAAAACTATAAGTTCATGGAAGAAGTTAATGCATTCAACTAATATGCTAAGACATAATTTCTCTTGATTTATGAAATTGAATAGGATTTCATAACTCGAGAGAGAGTGTTGTTTACCTTAGGGACCCAATGGTTTAATAAATTTGGAAGACAAGTTGAATAAAGATTAATAATGATTATAAATGCATCATAATGGGATTAATTACCTAAAGCTTATCTTTACTATTAAGTGTTAATCCTCATGAGTTATTTTAGGCATTTATTATTAACTTTTTTGATTATTTTCTCTATCAATCAAATTAATCACCTTACTAGATCGAAATTCATTAATAAGAGCAGAGGATTTGACATCTAGATTCACTATAACTGTATTTAATTTTCTTTCTATTTATTCGTTTAAATTTTTTTGCAATATTTAATTTTTTTCATTTTTATTATTATTAAGAGCTTTTTATTTATTGATGTTTTTCTTATTCTTTCATTTTTTATGATAGGCACCTTCTTTTATAGTCAGAAATCATCCCATAGAGCTCCTTGAAACAAAATTGAAAGTCAAGAGAACATTTGGGATAAGTTTGAATGATAAAAATTCAGAGAGTAACACCATGTTTGAGGTCTTAGAACCACAACTAGATAATATAGATTGGGAATTAGTGCCTAGAGCTCCATTACCCATAAGGGACTTGTTGAGACCTTCTCACCAACGCATTAAATCTAGCATTCATTGGACAAAAGTAGAGACTACAAGCTTCAAGAACAAGCTATATATGATTTAAATGCAACAGAACTATGTGAGAATTGATGGAGATCTTGACGAAAATCCAAATGCCCACATCTCTAAATATTTAGAGAATTGGGATACCTTTAAGATGAAATGTGTTTCAAAAGAAGTTATTATACAAAGGTTATTCACTTTTACATTGAAGAGTAGAGCCAAAAAATTGCTTAAGTAAAACCTACCTAGTTCTATTACTTTATGGAACCAATTAGCTAAAGAATTTCTAATGGGGTATTTCCTACCCTCTTTCTTAGCTTAAATGCCGAAAAATATTATTTATTTCAATTGTAGGATAAGGAAAATCTATACAAAACTTGGTTGCATTTAAAGGACATTCTTAGAAACTATCTGCATCATGGATTTGACTTAAGCATACTTTTGTAGACGTTTTATAGAGGTCTCAACTTTTCCATGAAATAGTTGATAGATGTTATCATCCGATGGCACCACAAGCTTGAAGACTCTTGAATATCTCCAAGAATTAAGCAAGAACTTATCCACGAGCACCTATTAATAGTAGTACACATGATGAGGTTGTACTGGCTTGGCAATGGAATATGTGTGGTGGAAGGAATTTAAATTATGAGGGTCAACCGTACAACGATGGAGAACAAGTGGAGGAAGTTGACTTTATAGGGAGAAAATATGATAATGATATTTCAAAAAATCCCTGTACATTGCAAGATAGAGACAACCTCTAAGTGTGCATAGTCTTATACCCTTAACATTTCCAGCACTTCTTAACATCCGTTCAAAGCAGGTCTTAGGGAAAAGGTTAATAGGAACAATGCATAATGGAGGCATGCAAAAATTTTTAGGCAAATTCCGGTGAATGGAATCAGACTTAATATAAATTTTGTTAGAATCTACCTTATGGGGATCCACTTGGTCAAGGCTAAGTACTTGAGGACTAAGTACATTGACTATGCTCAAGTGAACGAACTATGACTATAGACTTGTTATAGGCAAGCATTGGAATGAACTAATGTGATATGTAAGGCTTAGATTTGGATCACTTAGCGTCATTAACAAATAAAGATCGTGGGGAGATCTTAGATGATGTGGCAAATAAGCATCAACACTATGAGATAGAGTTACAGTGGGACTGAACATTTGAAGGTTAAGGAGATTTTTAAGGATAAGGATGTATGAGTTCAAATCAATTGTAAACTATTATCATTTAGTTATGATGTAATTATATATAATTAGCTCAAGTCCTATTTGGATATATAATCAGTTTCACTATACTTATCATGTAACTCCTTTTTCTTATCTACCAATGATTTTATAAAGTTCTAGAATTCTTCTTAAGTTTATTCAACACCACATGCATCTTCATTATCATGAGATTTATAACATGAAGATACATCATCATTACAAGTATTATGATTAGAACATACCTCTTTTTATTCCATTAAACAAATGTTGACTCTTTTTCCAAGGAGCTCTATCTTTGTTTCTACATTAGTAGATCCAAGCTTCTCTTTATTCTTTATGCCTTCATAAAAATTTCCTAATCTATACCATATAGCTCATAGCTCATCATAAAAATATTAAATAATAAATTCCTAACTACCTAACTATGTAGTAGGGTGAGACAAGATGGAGCAATAAGGAACTAGGACTCATTTACCATTTTGAAAGTTATAATGAAAATTTTAAAAAAACCCTAATGCAATGTGAACTAAAAAAATTAATTTGCAACTAATTTAAATAATAAGTTGAACACAACGCAAAATAAGATAGATGCACTAACAAAATCAACGAAATGGGCTAAAGGGACTATCATGATTTTAAGACAATCATTGATCCTCGAACCTAGAAAAATGGTGCTTTAGCTAAGATTTTAACCTATGGGTCTAAAAAAGTTCCCAAACCCTCAGTCCCTTAGAAGTAGGTGAATATAACAAGGTCTAAAACACCCTAAACTCCATTATAACCTAGAACAAGCTCTCTTATGTTTAATAATAATGAAGCATTAGGTATTAAGGAATGACTAACTTAGGCCACCTATTCACAAGCTCAGAAGATGAAGCCTTAAGGATTGTAACCTTAGAAAACCTGGCTATGTTTACCCCGAAATCCAACTAATCCATTGCTACTTTTAGGAAACATTATGGCCTATTACATATCACAGGCTTAACCCTATCTTTTAGATTAGGAAATTAGATAAGGGTTAATCAAGTCTAGAGATAGTATCTAATCCTTGATATTAAGCCTAAGTTCACATCCAACCTAAGCTTTAAAAAATCATATTCCAAATAATACCAATCACAATTAATTACCCATTATCGCTAAAATACCTTCACAACCTAAGAAAACTAGCCACACATTCTTAAATAAATAAAAACTAAGAATAGACAAGCGTAAACAATACTAACACTAGCAAAATAGAAATTCCAATAATCCCAAACTAAACAAAAACTAAAATTAAATGATGCAAAACGTCAATTCTATCATATTAAAGACCTTAACTCTATCAAAACCCAATAAAAAACAAATGAAAATACATCAGAAAAATCACCACACATACTAAAAATTAACTAAATTAAACCTAAACAACAAGAAATCAAGCTTAAATAACTAGAATTAATATTGGAAATAGAAAGAAAGACATCTACTAATATAAAATCCAACATCCATTCATTAGCCATGAATTTAAACACCAAAACTCATAAAACACTATAACTCTATAGAAACATGGAAATATGACAAATACAATTATTTAATGATTCAACAGTAGTAAAAAATTCTTAACAAAGTATAAAATAGATAAACTAAGGGAAAGGAAAGCATGATAATAACAAATTCTAAGTTAGAACCCTAAAACATAAGGAAATCTAAAGAAAACAAGAAGAAAGTTAATGGAAATGACTATGGATGCGTCCTCCCTTGTATACCTCTTAAGAGAGTTTTTATACACTTTCCAATTAGGGTAAATCGAGGATAGGTGTAAATATTGATTTGCCCTTATTTTTTTCATCGTCAAATAGTAATACTACGGTTTTTAGAGCAATAGAGTAGCGTATTAACTCGTTGTATAGTTTCTAGTCTTCGAAGCTGTACGTGGGTCTACTGACCCATCGTATAGCTCTCCTTAGCCCCCCTCTTTCTCTAATTTTGCTCCAATTTCTTCCAAATCTTCATGCTTTGATCCAAAATTTATGCTAAGAGATTAATCCTTTTAATAAGCATAATATAACATAAATTCAGAACTTTAAAATACATATTAAAAAATGGTACAATTCAACCCTATGAAATACCCCCACACTTGAACTATTGCTTGTCCTAATGTAATGATTTAAACATTCTACTTAAACAATCTCAATCTAAAGTCAAGATTTAACTATGTACAAATAAAATCCAATTCATGCCATTAATCTTGTTCACAAATCTTAACTCTATCATGAAAAAACTTGGTTAAACAAATGTAAAACACAAAAAGTTATTATAAAAACCCCATATGCGTAATACCAAATGTATAAGCCCTTTTGCATAAGTCAACATATGAATGCAGTTAAGGACGTGCAAAATACAACAAAACACAATATAATTTGAAATTTGAACAATGTTTATTTGAGAGGTCATTCAATTTCTTGACGCAAAGGTGAACACTTTATCATGAACACCCTTAGTTACAAGGCTAGATCACCTTTTCAAATAACAATTAGCACCACTCATAACTTCAACCTTACATTGGGACGAAGCCAACAGAGTGTGAACTGCCTAATTTATTCTACAACATAAAAATGAATACCTTTTTTCTTCTTTTTTTTCTTTTTTCTCTCTTTTCTCTTCGACACCTTATTCTAAACATCCCCTTTGACACTCATATGAAAAAACATGCAAAACACATTTAAAAAATTAATAGCACACAAAAAGTCACTAAACACATGCAAGGCACTCAAAAGAAAAAGAAAATTGAAAAACTTGGGGGATAGAAATCATTTAAGAATCAATTAGTGTTTACCAAAACCAAGACATCAATTGAATTCAAATATCACAATTAACGATCAACAAAAAATTAAGATCCCTTTAAGATAAAGAATTTAAATCACCACTATTAGATAAAAAATAATCTAAGTGTGTAGAATTCTTAAGTTTCCCTATCTTTACACTTAATTTGGTATTGTCGTTAAGGTAACAAAATTAATAAAAATAGGAAAGCATGATAGGACAAGAAGAACTCCCCTAGATCAAGGAGGCCATACTAAACTTGAAAACCAATATCACATCGTTCAACTTGAATTCCTATGAACACAATAAGAAAAAAGCAAGTAAAGTACTCAAACAAAAACAAAAGAAAACTTATTTACCAAATAGAAAGAGATGTAAACAAAAGGATAAAGTTGTGGTGCCTCATAACAAGTGCTTAATTAAGGTCATAAGCTCAACCCTTTTTTGTACATCATCCAATGTCGAATGGATGTTTCAGACAAATGCTAAAACTCATGGATGATGTTTGCTAGTTTTAATTACACTACAAGTATATCGATCGTAACTTATAGTATAATTGATATCGATACCACGAGGATTGAATCGAGAAACCTAACGATTTGAACTTCACATTGTTTAAGGTAAATAAGATGTTAGGATCTAAAAATTAAAGTTAAACTAGTGAAACTTGAATGTAAATAATTGCAGAAGAAAGTAAACCAAAGAAGATACTTAATAGTGGAGACTTAGGGGTTATTCTATCCTTATTTATCTTCCCTTATCTTATCTATTTAATTTTGTTTGACCCAAGATTTCCTAAACTTTCAATACCCTCTCTCAAGGTGTATATAAATTTCCCTAATTGAACAGAGATAGAATTAGTCTTGTAATCTCTCAATCTATAAAACCTTTCCTAAATAATTAACTAGATGTGAAGCAATCCTATAGTTAATTAATAAAATAGATAAGATCTCTCTTCAACCACTTATTAACCTGTTAATTGTAGGTCCGTTAAGTTACTAACTCTTATCTATTCAAAACAATTAACACAAATTAACAGCTTAACAATCTTATCTTATCTAACTCAAATAATTTAAAAGAATCTCTCGATTCAAAGTGATTATCTGCTTAACAATTAACACAAACAAATTTGCATTAAACCAATAATAATAAAGTTAGACAAAAAAATCAAGAAAAATCCCTAAACTAGATTTAAATATCCATAATCATATTCAAACAAGTAATATTAATATTCAACATCAAAAGGAAGGCAAAGGAAAAGATAAATCTAATGGTGTATGATGAAGCCTCCTTTTTATCAAAATCAAGATCGCATTTGTTGAATCTTCAGTCTCCTCTCCAAGATTGAGTTCTCCACCTTCCTCCTCTCTAAAAAAACTTTATTTTCCGTCTTGTATCTCTCCTAGGGTAAGAATTGTGGCTTCTAGGTTAATTCCCAAGACCTTTTAACACCAAAAACTCAAAAAACACATCCCTACATGTTTCGCCACATCACCCAGCCAAATTAGATTTGTTCAACTTTGACTCTTTCTTGGTATTTTCACTATATCTTTGTCCACATACCTCCTTTTGACCTGAAATTTCATATGTATGCTCCTCATATGTTTTTCTAATGCCCTATAAAATTTTATTGCAATTCAACCTCTATAAGGGCATCTAATACATCACCAATTTTGCAGTCTGGAAATTGATACTGATTTTTGATCTCATTCATTACATACATTTCCAAGCATCAAAGTGCATTAATCCATTCCTCAAATAAGTTCATATTTTTTCCTCAAACACTAAAAAAAACAAAAAGTAATTAAGCACTTAAAATAAAATGAAAAATGATGTAAAATTTCATAATAACCAAGTTTAAAACACACAAAGAATATTTAAAACCCCTAAAAATGATCCTAGGAATAGAGTATGAAAACACACTTATCAACTTCCCCAAACTTAAACCTTTGCTCTTCCTTAAGCAAATTAAACATAACCATTACATTACATCAAATCATGTTAAAAGAGAAGAAGTGCATGAAATCTTTCAAACTTCAGCAACTTAAATATCAAGCTACTATACACATCATAATCTTTTCATTAGTACACATAAACAAACTCAACTGATGATAATATTGATCAAAGGTAAGCCTGAAACTAAGATGGATTTTCCTCATGATATTCACTCATTTCACTCAAGTGTTTAAGGGTTGGTGCTTCGCTCAAGCATCCCTTTAAGATATTACACTACCATAGCCTTTCAAATTCACCAATTCTCCTCTACACACATTACATGCTAAATGGATCAAAAGCACTTTTGATTAAGGTTGTAATGGTGCTAAGGTCAAGGTGAGTCATAAATGGATTTAGGGGTTCTTCACAACCATTTATAAAACACTAAATGTATAAGGAGATAATAAAATATATTTTTGAGAGATGCATCTAAATAACTAACAACTCAAAATTTATTGTTGCTACTAACTTAGATTCATTTCTTTCATTTCTTTTTCTTTTTTCTTATTTGATTTTGTTCTTTTTTTTCTGTTTATATAGTAATATGAAAACGATGAACGTAATAGTATTTAAATGCAATAAGCTATACAAGTAGAAGCACTGCTCAACTCATCTTATAAAATAAAAAATTGTAGCTAAAATCCCAAACTAATGCACACTTAGTACTTTATTAAACTGGTGATAAGGTAGGCTGACGGAGTTTTTGGTTTTTTTATGTAAGGTGTTTAATTCAAGAAACAACAAGGTTAAAGACTCAAAAGGTGTCACAAGGGCTAATAAATTAGGTGGGTCATTTAAGTCAAGGGGTTAAAAACGAAGAAGGCCTTAATCCTTTCCATGTAACATGCATCTAGCAGTGTCAAATCAGTTCATAGCAAGTTCTGAAGGTAATCATCCTAGGGGAGCATCACACACAACAAGAAAAATAAAATGACTAAAATGTAGTCATATAAGCTCAATGCCTCACATAGGTTTATATAAGAAAATCCATGATAATTTCACACATTCCCTAATCACTCAAGTATCAATTTCTGACCAATTTTATACAACCAACTACTTCAATCAATTAGCATGGTTCACCTTCCACTCAAGTCACTTAATTCAACTTTAAGCATACACTCAATCTTGTTCCAACTACTATGATAGAATTTCATGTTATAACACACATAATCATGATTCAAGTGTAAAGAAATTGACATACCTAATACTACAATCTAACATGCATCCTATATAATATTCAAAATGTAAATACAAATGCAAAGACTACCTGTTAGGGGGCAAGTTCATAGAGTTTGTGGTTGTTATTTGATGTCAACTTACCCCTATTTCATTGCTTAAATGTTTAATTAATGATTAGAAATGTTTAAATTGTAGGTTAATGTGAATAATTGGAGAAATGTGCAAAAATATCAAAGAAGAACACATTTCTAGACCTATAACGGCACCCTGTGCAGTCCACCATTGAAGGACTGTAGACCACCATTGAAGAAGTTAGATTTTGCATGGTAACGGTGGGCTTTCATCCTATAAAGGCGTCACTGTAGATCGGTGGAGGGTGTCGTTAAAGGACGGCAGACACATTTTTTAGTAGATTCTTCAACATTTGTGGCTTGTCTTCTTCCTTCACTTGCAGCTGCTTCACTCCTATATAAAGAGGGCTTCTCCAGACATTTTAAGCATCCAGTTTCAGTTGCAAACACCTTAGTTTTTATTAGTTTTCATATTAAAGTAGTTTTTAGGTTGTTTTTAGTTTCATTCTTTTGTAATTCAGTTTGCAAGTTGTTTTTGTGATTCCAGAAGCTACATAAATGTGATTATGAGTTGAATCATCTTCTGGGGATGTGATTTGGTGACTTTTAACTCTTAATTTCATTTTTATGTAGTTATTATGTAAATTAATCAAAGTATTGTTGTTTAAATTATATTTATTATATGATTTGATTAATTGTTGTGCTTAATGTTTAAATTCAGTTAAGTTATCATGCCAAATGTGTTTATGATGATTAATTATGTTGGTTAATCTTTAATTAATAATTAGTTCATTAATCTTTGTTTATTTGAATGCTTAATGCTTGTCTTGAATTGATCACTTAGGATATTGCCTTCAGATAATCTAGG
>JAOXYD010255933.1:0-16093 GCA_028565735.1 Pinacopodium congolense
ATGACTAACTAAGGCACTGATCAAAGCCTTAAGAATTGAAATCTTAGGTTGGAATGATCAAGTTTACCTATAAATTCAACTAGCCTAATACCACTTATGATTTTCACTAATGACAATTAGGGATCAAAAGCTAAAACCTAGCAATTGAACTCAAAATTAAACCTAGGATGGTCAATCCTACTCATAAGTTCCTAATTCAAGGCATTAAAACTAAATTCCAATTCAATCGTAGTATAAAACACAACACCCATTAAAGACCCATTCCAATTCTCACAGTTATAACACAATTACCCACCAAATATCTTCATCCCAAAAGAAAACTAAAGTAACATAATGCGAAATAACTATAACAGAATCTAAAATTAACATTAAAACATTTACAAACATAGAAATCATGAAGAAAGTAAAGGTAACAAGGCTTGAAAATAAAGAAACTATAATTCAACTATCAAAAATCAAGATTCAACAACATTTAACACGACCCAAACTAAATTCATGAGAAATATAAATAAAAAAATATTGAGCAATAGTGGAAGCACAATTAAATCCATATTTCAACACTTAAACTACTTAATCTAAAGTCAAAACATGAAACTAGAAGAAGAGAGAAGGAAACTAACACTAAAACCTTAAAAAAAAACTTTGAGAAACCAAAGGGTTGTTTAAGATGGCGCCAAAATTGCTGAAAAGGCCTCCTTTTAAGCTTATATAGCTCTCATTTAAGGTTTAGAACATTTGGAGAAGCAAAAATCAAGTTTCCCCTTTTTATTTTTCATTTCCAAAAAGCTAAAGGGGGTTTCAGGGGCTAAAATCTCACCATTTGACTGGCGCCATTAAACTCCTAGATGTTTATAACTTCTTCCCCCCTTTGCTTTTTCTACTCTAACTCCTTCTACACACTTCTGATTGCAATGGAATTTGGTATGTAGGCTCCTCACATGATGCTCTTGGACCTTTAAAATGTTAGAATAATTTGAGCTCTTAAAGTGCACCTAATGCATCACCATAGTCACCTATACAAAACTTGATGCTCAAATGTGCTTGTCTTGTTCTTTTCTTTGTCCACTCTTCATAACTTGTCATATGGCCTTTAAATTTTATGCCAAACTTCATGACATGAAGCACTAAGACCTCATATTGGTTCCCCATCTCTTTTGGTTACAATTATGCTCTAATTCTCCTACAAACTTGAACATATCAACTTGTATTTGTATCCTAAGGTCAAATCTATAAGTAAACTAAAAAAGAAACACAAATCAAGTATTTAAACATCAAAATAGGGATGAAGTGACATTGAAACACATGTAGAAATACTATAATATGAATCCTTATCAAATATCCCCTCACTTGAGCTATTGCCTATCCTCAATCATTGACTTGAATGCTTCACTCAACTAATCTCAATCAAGAGTCAATAGTTAATTGAGTACAATAGAAATCAATCAATAACTTTAATCCAATTCACCAATTTCAACTCTATCATGATAAAAAAAGGCAATAACAAGCAAAGAATATAATTAGTGCAAAAGTAACAGAATATGCATAATATCTAACATTCAATACAATTTGTATAGATTATCACACAAATTAGTCAAGGAAAAAATCACACAAAACAATTGAAAATATAACATAATTTGAATTTTGAGCAATTTTTGTTTGAGTGGTCATCTAACTTTTTAACGCGATGGTAAACACTTTTTTGTGAACACCTCCAATTACTAGGTTAGATCAACTTCTCATATGGTTATTATAACCACTCATAACTTCAACCTTATATTGGGTTGAAGCCAGCAGAGTGAGAGTTGCTCAATTTCTTCAACAACACAAAAAGAAAGTTTTTTTCTTCTTTTTCTTTTTCTTTTTCTTTTTTCTTTTTTCCTGTTCAATTGCTAAGAATAAACTTGTGATACGAACTAGTCCTAGTGATTTCCATATGTAGTAATAAGCTAATTTTTTAGTAAACTTAATCAACTTAGGCTAGGATTTTAATTCCGTAAGTTACATAGTTCGAGCTTATGTGATTATAACTTAGGTCAACTGTTCCCTAGTGTGTTAATGCTATCATACTATAAAATCTAGAGAGCTTGTTTTATCTTGTCGAGTGATCTTGTTCTATCTTGTTGAGTGATTAGGGGTGAGTTTTTTATCGTATAAGACTTATGTAAAATTGATGGAACTCAGGGTTTAAGAACTTGTTAAAACTTATATGGATAGTATCTAAGATCAATCACAATTTATTTATTTTAAGGATCAATTATATGTTTGAATACGTAATATAACTTCTGCCTAACTTGGGTTTTATTGTCTTCTGTTTATTTCTTTTTTGTTTTTTTTTGTTTTTGTTTGTGTTTTTCAATTGTCTTTTTTTATTTTAAATTTTTTGACATCTAGGGATTTTCTTCTCTTTTTCCTTTTCTTTAGTGTAACATTAGAAATATCTTTAAACACATCTTAGCTCTCTGTGAGAATGACCCTGACTTGCTCTAGCTATATATGGTAAGCCGACTATAGCTCCTACATTGTCTTTGTCCCTTTTATGCTTTATTATTCTATAACACATAAATGGTTTAGTTTTAGAGGAGTGTTATTTTCTATATGTAATTAATTAAAGGGGATAGAATCTTACCTAGCAACATTTAGATTTAAGATGAGAGTGGTAAAGTTGTTGTAGACCACCTAATAATAAAATACCTAACTAACCTAGCCAACTGTTACAAAGGTTTACTAGGTCATCGAACTTTACCACAAGTTGTGTCTTCCTTTACATAGAAATCTCACTTAGGTCCTTTTAAATTAAGATTCAACCTTCTCACATGAATGCCATTAAAAAATTCCTTTAGCCCTTAAACACCTCATGCACAACCTTCTGTTCAAATGTTTCACTCACGCACCAACACAAATGTATAAAATGAGAAAATAAAGTAATAAGAGATATATAATGGCCAAAACCAATATTTTACTAACTCTTGCCAAAATGTTAACAAAAGAACAAGTACCTCTTTCTTTAAGCACTTACAAGAACTCCCTACCTGAAGCCCTTAAAAAATAGTACACTCTAAGAGCCAAGTGAGAAACGTCTGTTCTTTCATTTGAGTTTATTCACTAATTTAAAACTTAGCACTTATTTCTTATTGCTTCCAGCGGTTAAGGGGTTCTTAAATTCACTCTATCCCAATTGAATTAGAACTTCTAAGATTAGGCTAGGCCTCTTTAGCTGAGCTAGGTGATGGAGCCTTAGATGCACTAGCGATCAACATATATGGGGTTCTACAGGAACTCCTTATTCTAAGCCCTTACATAATGACTCCTAAAAAGCTCTTCAGTCTCAAGTTGTTCTTTTCTTTAGGAACTCTTCTAGACTTATCATATGATCTTATAATGTGGTGTGAAACTTCATAAAATGATGTTATAAGTCCTCAAATTTGTTCCACAACTCCTCTAGTTTAAATTTTGCTCCAATTCTACTCAAAACTTGACCATTTTAACTTGTATTTATGATCAATGATCAAATCTTCTTGTTAATTGAAAAGGAACACAAATCAAGCATTTAAACATTAAAATAGAGATGAAATGACATTGAAACTCATATAAAAATATCATGAAATATATCCCTATCAGACAGAGAAGTGAATAAGAAAGATTTTTATGTGATTAGGAGAGAATTAGGCATGATTGATATTAGATTTTCCTGAAATGTTATTGGAATTATGTATACTCTTTCATAATTATATGAATTCTTTCATAATAGTAGATCTCATCGACATTTGGTACCATGCATTTAAAATTATATACTGCGATTTCTTTAATAATAAGTAGTTTCATTAACAATTAATATCTTTTTGAAATTAAGTTTGCCTTTTTATTTCTCTTATGAACCCCTAATAATGATTGGTTTTACTAACTTTAGGTCCTAGTTTTATCAACATTTGGTATGTTTTAGTTATTAACATTTGTTTTTCAATGGTGGTAGTTATAAATTGGTGATTGAGTTTTTAATAGTTGGTTTTATTAAAATCAGTTTTTACTTACTTTTGACAAGGTTTAAATTTAAAAAATATATTGATGATGTTAAGGAGTGATAGGTAATATAAAATTTTGACATTTCACAATGCATATATTAAGGGAGATCATTATGGTTTTCTTTACACCTGTGTTTTTATATTTTATATTTAATTAATATCACATGCATCAAAATCAAGTTTAACAAGGATGAATATATTTAGATTTGTATTTTTAGTTGTAAGTCTTATATTTATCTTTATAATCCATAAAGGATTTAATGTTTGTATAATCATCTGCATTTAGAATTTTTTAATTTTGGTCAAGAGTCTACACAATTAGATGCATGTTAGAATTTTTGCAAAGAATATGTCATAATTAAGTGAAACTTTTATGAAGAATTAAAATAAAATACTTTTGATTTTTTAAGATGTTTTGAGAAAGTTTTTTAGTGTTTTAAGTCAATGTTTCATGAGAAAAAAAGGCTTTGGAATGCTTAAAAAGTTTAGAAATTATTTCAAAAGGTTTTGATTTGTATTAGTCATGAAAAAGTGCATAAACCTCTATAAGCTAAGACATTTACTGATTCAATTAGAAGGTAGTAGTGTTTAAAATTAATTTTTAAATCTTTTGGAAATTGGTATGGATAAGTCTTTATGAGGGAAGTGAATTTGTGAAGATTGAAAAACTCTAAAATGTTTAAATTTTTCAAAAATGTTTAAATTTCCATAAACTAGAACATGTTCTATGTTTTTAGTTTAATTAAAAGTTATTATTATTTAAAATTACTTTACAGATGATTTGAACCTTTTGTGAATTGCCTTTTAAGTTAAAGGAATGATTTTATATTATTTGGATGTTGTTCAAAATTTAGTTTGGAAAGAAAAGTTTGAAATTGGTTTATTGATAAAGGCATATTTTTGTTTTTATCTTAATTAATGAGTCTTGAACATAAAAATCTATTTGGGTAACTTCTTAAAATTATTTGAGTTAAGTTTTAGGTGCTTGGAAGTGCTTAGAAGTGTTTGGATCAAATTTTGTGAAGTTTTACAGAGAAACAGTGGCATTATGCAATGGCAAGCTCGCCAACATTAATGTAGTCAAGTTTGATAAATTGGAGTCCCTAACATTGGTAATGTCATCATTGCAGTCTTGAAGTACTTAAAAGGCTACTAGCAGTGATTATAAAGGGTGATATGAATGTTTTTATTTTAGTAAAATGTATGTACAAAGCCACATCAGTAGTGCTTAATAATGTCATTATAGTGCGTTGTTATGTTTTTTAATGGACACTTCAATGGCATGTTTTATGAGTGTAACAACTTCTCAATTGTTTATAACAGCTAATTTGAGTCTCCAATGGGTTATTAAGCTTAGGAGTCTTGCAAATACATTTTCTAAGTGTTTTAAGACAAATCTTTATAAATGTTTTTAAGATCTTGAATGATTTGAATGAAAGTTTTATGATGATCAGATGAATTTACAAGCTTTAGAAAGATGTTTTCTAATTGTTGAGTTTGTGAGTTTATGAAAGGGATGCATTTTATAGTATTTATATATGTGGCTTAAAAATTGAAACCAAAATACCAGAAACTTCCTAGGACCTTAAGCAACTGAAAACATAAAAGTTTCGCTTCCAGAAAATGATTAAGACACAGAATCGAAGCCAACAATGAAGCTGTACAAAAAACTCGACAGTTTTGACAGTTTTGAGCAATCTGAGTTCTTTGATCTCAAACAGACAATTCGAGTGCTTAAAAATTAAAGTAAAAGATCCTATGCACTCTTGAGACCTTAAGAAAAACGTGTATGATAATTTTGAATCAATAAAAATAGTTTTGCAAGCTCAGAATTGAAGAATACAGAAGTTCATAAATGTTTGACCAAAACAGAAACAGTTTTGGTATTTTGATCTTTGAAAGCTTGAAACAAACGAATTAATAAATGAAAAAATCAATTGAAAGCTTTCTAAGTTTTGTCTATATCTAAACTAATAGAAAACACAAAATTTGCAGTACAAGAAACTGATTTAAAACTTCAAAATATTAATTGAATAAAGGCTGTGCAGAAAATAAAGAAAGCTTTGAGACTTTGAGAGGTTTGTTCTTATAATGTTGTTTCCAGGGTATCTAAACTTGTTAAATCTGTTTAGGAAGCATATATATAGTGTTGGAAGAGGTTTGGACTCGTTAAGAACAAAAACTAGCCGTTTGGAAGGTTAAAAAGTTGTTAAGTCCGAAAAGGGAAATTAGTCGTTATAATCTGACTGATTAACGGCACCCTTTAGGCTGATCAACGACGCTGTTGTTCCAAGAACAGCCCGTCGTTGATGGCTTCTGAAAAACAAGGTATAACGGCGCTCCTAAAGCCTGCCGTTTAAGGATGAACAGACTACCGTTTTATGTCCAGAAAAATATGAAAAAACACTCCAAACTATCTCTAAAACTTTCCAAACAAATTCCTAACATGAAACAAGAATTTAAACAAGTTTTAAAGGATAATTTAAGGCTGATTGAATCAACAAAACATTTTAATCAATTCAAAACATAATAATTTCCTTGATTATGAAAACTTTTCATTTTATTGACTTTAAAACCTTTTTAATCAATTCTTAAAACATAGATAAACCGAAAATCATTCCACAAAGATGTTCAAACAAATTCAAACATACATAAACAACTTCAAGGAACAATTTACTTAACTTAAACATATCAAACACATTAAAACAATTCATGTTGTTCTAATTCAATTCCTAATATGCTAAAGCCATAATCAAAACCACAATTCAACTCCTATATGCCTATATGCAAATGTTCATGCAAATGTGAGAGCCCTTTTCAAATTAAGATCAAGGAGACTTACAACTTAAGACTTTTCTTAAGCCTTACTAATTTGATCTTCTTTTCTTGATCATCAATCTTCTCTTGATCTTTAAGCTTGATCATCACTTGGTCTTTATCATTTGTTCCTCCAAGCTCTTGATCATCTAATGCTTAAGCTCTTCATTATCTCCAAGATGACTCTTCTACCTTAGGCTCCACATATATGCTCTTACATTTTACATATCAACCTATCTTATAAAGCATCAAAGACTTAAACATTAGTAATAATAATGTTTTTTCATTATCAAAACACATGATTAGAACCACTTTGGTTCAACAACAACTTTATACATAGCATTGAAGAATTTGAAATTCTTGATGAAGATGAAACACAACCTCCTTTAGAAACACAATCTTAATTTTTTCTATTGTTTTAATGTATTAATTAAATCAATTTTGTTTAAAATTATTATTATTGATTACATATTAATAGATTTAGGTGTTTTTTATTTTTATTTCAATAATACATTTAATTTCTATCATATATTTTACTTATTTTTGTAATTTTTACATTTTATTATTTTATACTAGTTCAATATCGATTATATAATGGTCTGATACCAGTTGAAACTTTAAACCTTAAACCCCTCTCTTTACCGGTTTGATGTCTAGTTCAACTTTTAAAATATTGATTTGATTAAATATAGAATTATTGTCGCTCGCTCATTCATTATTTTCTCCTTAATTAATAATAGTAGGCTTAATGAAAAAAAAACTATGTAGCTTCTACTTCAATTTTCTTTTTATTTATTCATTTTTATTCATTTTATGTATTTGTATTTGTATTTTTAGAATTATATCCAACAAAATGTTATTTTATAAAAAATTATTAGAAAGAAAGAATTCATTAGGAGAAGTTGACAAAGAAGTCACCGTTGGGGTTTGAAGTTCTCTAAGGTAGATTGTAAGGTAAATCTAAACCTAGACCTAGAGGGTCAAACAAAAGAATCCTATTTAAAACTATGCAAATTTAGTAGAGGGATGTTGTTTAGAGCATATGAATCTTGAATTTGTGCACAACCAACATCAGGGATTTCACGAGACAATTACCTTTAGTTTACCATGAGCTTGGAAGCCTTCCATAATACTTCTAAGGCAGAGCAACATTCTAAAAAGCAAAGGACATGAAAATCTTCTACTAAAAATATGTAGATTTTCCATTACTAATTATAGATTATATGTAGTTTCTAAATTAATACCTTAGCCTCACAATTAGTAAATAATCTACAAATCCTTTTTGTGAACATCTTCTTAGTAATTTTGAGAGATATTAAATTAAGGCCCCCTAATTTTAAAGCCACTTGAACCATTCACTTATATAAAATCTAGGGTGAATTTTGAAGCAGCTTGAATTAGAGATAATGGTATGGGTAAATCTAATAGGTTTATATTGTGTTTTTAGATGTTTTCTTAAGTTTGACCATGAATTTGTGTTATTAATAAGTTACTTTGTAAATTTTCAAGTGTATGCTAGATTTGAGGAGCAAAGTCTATAAAAGGATGATTTTCACATTTTAGGCTGAGGATAGATGGTGGGCTAAAATGATGCTGCTTATCTCTTGAGCAAAGGATCATTTTGATTTGAGAAAAAAATTGGAGAAAGATAAAAAGAAAAATAGCGGCTATAAATGACACTATTAAACACTTTATAAGTTGTTGTTTTGATCCAGAAGAAAAAAATCACCATTCATAATAACAACACCATTTTACTTAGTTACAAATACTATCTTACTTTAATAATTGAGCTAAAGGATATTTCACTTTAAAAAATGATAAAATTACCCCTTGTGTAGGCCATTTAACACCAATGGCTATCACATATAAAAAGGATGCTCAATTTTAGTTAAGTTTTTGTTCTTTTAATTTTAGTTTTCCTCTCAATTTCTTTTTAGACATCGAATAAGCGAGATTGGGTAATTCTAGTTTAGATTCAAGTGGATTTGAAAAGCAAGAATTTCATTTTCAAATTTCATATCTGAGTTGTATAATTCTCGACTCTTTATTATCTTTCTTGCTATCAATTTTTTATTTCATCAATAAGAATGAGTTATATATTTAATCTTTATATTTATTGTTGAATATGCATTTTTAAATTGATTTTAACAAAGGTTATGATAGTAAATAGGTTTGATCTTATTACATAAATGCTTTTGAATGTTTGAATGATTTTGATCTAATTAAGTTTTCAAGTTCTCTTTCTTAGATTGGCAAGCTAAGTTAGATTCAATAGATAATTAAAAGATTCATGATCATTCGCTCTTAGTTGTGGGAACAATTAATTAAGTAATACAATTGAATTAGTGAATGACCAAACTTTAATTCTTTGTGAATGTTTTAGTTATGATATCTCAAGTATGATCTTCTTGTATTTATTCCCTTTTAATCTAATTTATTTACATAACAAAATAAATATATCACAATTAAGAGAGATAAGATACTAACATGAACATTGGTTTTATTTTCAATTCATAAAATTACCCCAGATTTATTTAACATACAATTTTCCATGGACTTGATTAACTCATTAAACCCCGAAAGCTTAATTAGATCTCATTATTAGTATAACTCATTCTCTCATAAGCTCTTTTTTTTTTATTGAATTGATAATTAATTGTTTTCTTTTAATTTTTGTAGTTTTACATTGAGGTTTCTAGATAATTATGTACCTTTTGACCTAATATTTATCATAGATCTTTGTAAAGATGATACTCGAACTCACTTTCTTTTATTACTTATTGACGAGGTACAGTTGCCTTTCATCTTAGCTAGGGAAAGCTATCAATAAAATTTTGAAGTTGTTAGAAATTTAATCCTAGTAATATTAGGAATAGATTGCTATCTTTTTTTTTATTTCATTCTAGTTTATATATAATTTGTTTTCCTTCTTTTCTACTTTGATTATCAGTTATTTATTTTATGTTATGATAAAAAACCTAAGCAATTAGTATTTGATAATGAGATTGAGAAAACTATTTATAAGTTAAAGAGGGAAGCTAAGTCAGACTAAGAAAATACTTTGAGGCAAGCTACAATTAGGGCAATAAATTAAAGATTATTTTTGGTTCTAAAGAACAATCTAAATGTAAAACTAAACCATACACTATAGATTTATAGAGAGAAGTAGAAGTTAAAATCCTGAAGAGAGAATATAGTGGATTCAACTATAGGGAATAAAAACATAACAATTGCTAATATTTTGAAGTCAAGAATCAATTAACAATTTCGAGATACCTCACAGTATTATTTCTATAGTCAAAGTATTTCAGTTTGGAGGATTAATATTGTAGGATTTGAATAATTACCTCGAGACATTCTTAGATATTTGTGATCTATTCAAGTAGAATAGGACGTCGAATGATGTGAATAAGTTAAGAGGTTATTTTCTTTTTCTCGCGGCCAAATTCTTCCCACTGGCTAAGATGGTAAAGATAAAGATAGAGATCAAATTTTTATGCAATATGAGAATGAGAATCTCTATGAAACTTAAGAGAGGTTTAGCAATATATTAGCTAAGTATTCGAGTTATAACTTTACTATTTGACAGTAGGTGGACATATTCTATATAAGAGTCATTTCTTTTACTAATAGTATAATTGATGCTACTATAAGTGGAAATATAATAAGAAAGGTGTTAGATCAAGCTTATAATTTAATTAAGAGGATGGATACCAATAGTTTACAGAACCAATGAAAGAGACATTCAAGGAGGTGATCTAGATTTTATGTGGTGGATACTTTGATTGCCTTACTTGATACCATAGGGTTTTAAGCAAAATGTATCTTTGCCTTCAGAGAAGTCAAACTTGGAAGAGTTAATGTCTTAGTACATAAAATCGAAGACTAGAATGAAAAACCAAGAGGCTTTCTTGAAACTTATAAAATTAAGTGAGCTAGCTTGCCAACTTAAAGAAGGTAGGGATGGAAGACATATTACCAAGTGCAACTGAGGCAAATACGAGGGAGCAAGAAATGAAAACCACATTAAGAAGTGTTAAAAAGTTAAAGGCGATTGAGAAGAAGGAGAAGAAGAAGTGAAAAGTTAATGAAGAATTGTAGGAAAAAGATAAGGAATTGGATAGGGAACAAGCTATATAAGAGGATAGGTTCTTAGGCTATTTTCATATCATAATATTCAATTAGTAAAATTCCAAAATTCTTTATCCTTAATACTAAAGAATAATCAATTAGACAAGTAGTTTGAGATATTTTTAAATGTATTTAAGAAATTCCATATCAATATTTCCTTTGCAGAGGCACTATCTTAAATGCTATTGTATACCAAGTTTTTAAAGGATATTCTATTTAACAAGAGGATATTGGAGGAACATAGGACTATGAAGCTGAATGAGGAGTATTTGGTCATCCTGTCAAAGAGTTTACTATAAAAGATGAAGGATCCAGAGAGTTTTACTATCCTTGTACTATTGATCATATGTATATATATAAGGCTTTAATGGATTTATGTGCAAGTATTAATCTAATGCCTTTATCTATTTTCAAGAAATTAGGATTAGCTAAACAAAATAAGATATCAATCTCACTTTAATTGGTGGATTGGTCAATCACTTATACCGAGTGAATCATCAAAGATGTATTGATAAAAGTGGACAAATATATTTTTTTAGTGGATTTCCTTATCCTAAATATAGAAGAGGATCAATATGTCTCAATCATCCTAGGGAAACATTTCATGGCAATTACAAAGGTAATAATTAATGTCCATAGAGGGAAACTCATCTTGAGATTTCAAGATAAGGGAGTACTGTTTAATATGTTTGATGCAATGAAACATCCCTTTTCTCTTGATTCTTGTAGTTTTTTTGGTATAACATCTTTTAATGCTAATCCTAATGTTTTTCTTTTGTGTACATTCATTAGAAAAGGCATTAAAAACTTGTTTAATAGTGAAGAAGTAAAGAGGTTCTAAAAGTGCTTGGACAACTAGAAACTTGTAAGGAATACATGGATTAGGTATAAGTTAATATATATAAGCCACTGGAGAGACCTATCAAGTTTTTACAAAGATTGTTTATTAAAGAACTACCCACTCATGAACTTAAACTTTTTCTATAGCATTTAAAGTATGCCTTTTTAAATCCACCTGCACACTTACCTGTTATTATTATTTTTCTTTGTTAATAGATATGACAAAGGAAAAGTTGTTAAGAATGTTAAGGAAACGTATAAGAGCTGTGGGGTGGACTATTATAAACATTAAAGGAATAAGCTTGTCTTTTTACACTCATAAGATTTTTATAAAGGAAGGGTAACTAATTGTTAGTGCAACCATGGCGATGGCTTAATTTAAACATGAAAGAGGTGTGAAGAATGACGTTGTTAAACTCATTAATGCAGGTATTATCTTGTCCATCTCTAATTTTTCTTGGTGAATCCTATTTAATAATATAAAAAAGGAGGTCTTATAGTTATGTAAATTAAAAAGAATGAATTGATAGTAACTAGGAAGGTTACCAATTGGAGAATGTGAATTAACTATAGAAATTGGGTGAGGCAACCCTTAAAGATCACTTTCACTTATTATTTATAGATTAAATAAATGAGAGTTTAACCTGGTATAACTATTATTATACTTTACATGGTTATTTGTGATATTTATAGATTCTAATAACATCCGAGGATCTAGAAAATACTATCTTTACCTATCCATATGTAACTTTTACTTTAATCCCTTTGGTTTGCATAATGCTCTAGTTACCTTTCAAGTTGCGTGATAGTTATTTTTCAGATATGATTGAAACTTTCATTGAGATATTTATTGATGACGTTATTTTTTAGACATGATTGAAACTTTCATTGAGATATTGATGGATGGATTCTTTGTTTTAGATGCTTCATTTGATGAACATTTAGTTAACGTAAAGAAGGTGTTAAAGAGATATAATGAGACACATTTAGCTACTAATTGGGTAAAGTGTTATTTTATAGTGAAAGAGTGTAATGTATTAAGGCACAAAATATCTAATAAGGGCCTTAAGGTAGATCTTACTAAGGTATAGGTTATTACAAAACAATTTCCTGCTAATTCTATAAAATAGTTAGGAGTTTTATAGGATATTTATTGAAGACTTTTTAAGATTTTAGACCATTAACTTAATTGCTTGCTAAAGATGTTTCTATTTTAATGATAAATGCATTTATTGAGCTAAGGAAGGTTTGACCTAGGTTTTTATAATGACAAAACAACCTTACTACTAATTGTTTCGTTATTGTTATTACATTGAAAAGATAAGATTGAAAAAAGGTATTGAGAGATACAATTTGGAGTCATTGGATCTAAACTGGTAATTCATGAAGAATAAGTGTTAAAGAGAAGTTTCAAAGATCAAAATAGTATTTTTAATTAAGAAATGATTTTTATTTTTTTATTGTAAGACTTATCATGTTCTTTTTAAAGCGTTTACGATTTAAAACCATGAATATGATACATCAAAGTCTCTTATGAAGTAGCTTGAAGTGTGTGTATGCTAAGATTTTTGAAAAAATAATTGTTTGAATATATTTTTTGGAAGTTTAAATGAGTTAACATGCGTTAAAAATGTAAAAAAACAAGGTTTTTAGAAAGAGTGGTTAACGAGTAGTAAGGTTAGTAATTGACCATTGGATAGATATCGTAGGCATTAATGGACTAGTGAGTGAAGATATACGAATCAACAACTAGTATCTAAAGAAAATTGAGTATTAATTGATTTTTAATTCATTCGATAAATAGCTAATTAAAGGATGTTCACCTATAAAAAGTGCTTTAAAAGTTATGTAATGCATTAAGTAAGTTAGAAATAAAATAATTAAGTTGTAAAGAATTGAGTTGAGCATTTTTTGGTGGTTTTATAATTGTTCTTAAAGTGTTTTTATACATTCATTTTAAGGTTGTAAAGAGAAATTTATAAAAAATTTTGCTAATCAAGAGAGATTTTATTGAGTGTATTTTAGGTTGTCAGGGTCATTGAAATTATTTTATAAGGATTAGTCTTCACCCATGATAAATATTGTTGCGAAAAGTTTAGTCTTCACCCATGAAGAAGATTGTTGTAAAAACATTGGTCTTCATCCATGAATAAGATAGTTGTAAAAACATTGGTCTTCACCTGTGAAAAAGATCGAGTTAATGAAATTTCCAATAAGTAGTTGAAGAATAGATGTAGGTGTAGATTATGCATCAAACTACTATAAATTTAGTTTACCTTTCTCCTCCCAAACTCTTTATTTCACATGTTTGTTTTATTTTAAGTTATATCATGAAATTGATTCAATATTTTGTTATATAGTTTACATTGTATTATGAGAGAATTTTTAAGTTAAAAGAAAAATGTTTAGAAAAATATAGTCACCTAACTCACCCTCTCCTCTTAAGTGTCATGTAGGACTAATAATTGATATTAGAGTTAAGAGTTCAAGAGACTTATTTCTAACAAAATAATGTGTAAGATCAATAATGGCATATTTGATCTCATTTGTTTCATCATTTAGCTAAGAAGGTCAAAACATTAATAAAACACAATGTTTTTAATACAGTATTTGCAATAGTACTGTATTTGGTTTTGGTATGGTATAGTATCAGTATCAGTTAGTACCAGATACTATTTTAGATTGTGTTTTAAAAATTATAAAATAGTCCATAAATTTTATAAAATTTGTAAAATAGTCTTTCAATAAATTGTGCTATATAAATTTTAAATTTATGTAAATTATGCCTTGAAAATTAATAATAATATGAATTTGATTTAATAACAACTATCTCTTTATTCCTATTAATATTATTTTCACATATTTCTTATATAAATAATAACCAAAATTGATATAAAGTAAAATTCATGTAAATTATATACATATATAAAATTAAAATATTTAAAATATTTAAAATGCTACAATTGATTGTATCAAAACATTACATAATAAAAATAAAACATAAAATCATAAGCATTGTAATAAGAATTTGAGCCGATGAATCTAATCAAGCAAAAGTGAGCTCTAAAAAAAGGATTATGTTTAAAAATAAATAAATTTAAAATAAAAACAAAATAAAAGTAAAAAGGTGAAAAAATAAAATAAAAGGTAGCTCTTTCACCCAACTACATGAAAAGAAGAGTACCTTAATCAAATCTAGTGCTATCCTAATTGCAACCATTCATCTTTCTCTTCTTATTAACTGGGTCAAATTCACATTCTAAAATGTTTCATAGAAATAAGCAAAAATATTTTTTATTAAATAAATAGAGAGACAAGGGTCGCTTGTTTGTTGTATCTTTTTCTCCTTGACAACACTTATATCTCCCATTTATATTTATTCATTTATCCTTTCTTCTCTATATACTCCTCTTTATCTCCATTTATTTCTTTTATATTTTCTTCACCTACAAATTCATCCTTATTTATTTTGTTTTATATCATTATCTTCCATTATCAAGAGTAGTAGTATCTATCTATTAGAGGATTGGGCATACAAAAGGGTAAATCTCCTTGTTGTAAGAAAGACGGTGTCAAGGTAGGGGCTACGGGGAAAGGTAGGTGGTGGCTAATGGGGGGCAGAACTAAAAGTAGCGATGGCTAGAGGAGGGGAACCAAAATCAACAATAGCAAAGGGGAATCAAAAGCCACGTGCAGGGAGGGGTGGAGGTTTAGGGTAGGGACATATAGTTGGATCAAGGGAGAGGAGGTGGGGATGGGGACTAGGGAACCATCATTGGGAGGAAGGGGAAATTTTACCTTTTTACACTTAAAACCTAGTAGTATTAGGACTTAAATGTTGATTGATACCTACAACTAATATGGAAAAAAAATTTTCATTCCATTTTTTGGTCAATAAAATGTGTTCCAATTAGTATTGGCTGGTTTCAAATTGTATTAGAAACTTTTTTAGAGCTTCATATTTTGATGTAAAAAAATTATTTATATTGGAAAACTAGGATGAGATGTTTCTTAACAGTCAATAATGTAAAATTATAGAAAATTGTGTCACAAGGATCCCTTTATCCTAGAAAAAATGTAGGAGACTGATCAGTGTGTTTTCATACTATGTTTCTAGGTTGTTTTTAGGTGTTTTAAGTAGTGTTTGTGTGTGTTAAACTTAGTTAGTAAGAACTTTTGCATTCCTTTTCATTATCTTTTATGTGTTTGATTGTTTTTGGTATTATTGAGTGTTTTAGGGAAAAATATGAACTTATTTGAAGGATGGGTTGATGCACTTTGATGTT
>JAOXYD010255944.1:0-16093 GCA_028565735.1 Pinacopodium congolense
AAAGATCGTGTGAGCGCGAGAATTGAGTGAGTAGCGCCTTGGTATTCCTTCTAAGGGGTATTAGGGCGTTACAGTTAACTTTTAGACATAGATACTATCTTACATCCTACATTCCTCTAGTTATAGATAAATCTAATACGATTATAAATTTACCCCTAACCTCACAATAACCTGGGAGAATCTCTCTAGATTCAATGGTATAGTAGCACTAAGCACTAGGGAATAGTTAACTTAAACTATAATCTCATATGCACGGATCATGCAACTTAAAAAACCAAATCCCTAGACTAATTGACTAAGTTTTACTTAGAAAATCAATTAATCTATTGCTAGTTATGATAATAACTAGTGACAATTATAGATCACAAACTCGTAACTAATGTTCAAACTAGAAATCATAAATAAGGTAGCTAATCCTACATATAACCCTTAGTTTATGGCATTTAACTAAAGTTTCAACTCATTCTTAGCATAAAACACAATACCCATTAAAAACTCTAGTCATAACTTATCATTGCAATCCATTTTTCCCTTTAATATCTTCTATCCCATAAAAAATTAGCCTAATATGTTGAAACTAATGAAAATAGAAAACAAATCAATGAAAACATGATGAATATTTAAATAGAGATGGTAAATGTAAAGATTCAATAATCTCATTACAAATATTCAAAGGTTGGCATTAGAACAAGTTTTAAAAATCAACTCAAATGAAATAACTTTAAAACCATTGAAATGATGACAAGGAAACAGAAAAAAAAAACACAACAAAAGTAAGGTATGTATCAAACTAGGGCATAAAATCTAAGATTATTCTTAATTATAAGATTAAAGATGGCTAAAATCCCTAAAAATAAGAAGAAACTAAGAAGATATAAGTGACTACACAAAACTTAATGAAAGATGATGAAAATCTGCCTCTCCAGACCTAATTCTTCTCCTCAAATACTCCTCATTTAAGGTTTAAGATGTTTTGGAAGGAAAAGACTTGAATGCATTTATTTAATGTGAAATAGTGTTTTCTAGTCATTTTATGGTGCTTAACAAGACCATTGCTTGGTGTCGTTTATAACTATCATTTAAGGCTCTAAATCTATTTTTCTTCTTCATTTTTAACTTATTTCACCTATAATTTTTGTCTATAGGCTTAAACCTATATTTAAACTCATAATAAACATAAATTAGATGCTTTGGCACCAAAATAAGGGTGAAACTACATCAAATAAGATATGAAAATTCAATAAAATGCACCACTATTAGAACATCTTCTCACTATGTCATCTAGGACTACCCTTACAAATTTTAAACTCTTCTTTTGTAATATTAGAGAGTAATGAGTAAGTGATAACTTTCAAATACTTTCTAAAGCCCAAGGTGTTTCTATTTATCTTTTTAGAGACACTATAAATGAGATTTCAAGATTACCTATTCCTCAAGAATATATTTCTTATAATTGTTTCACAAAACATAGTAGCCCTCCTTATCCTATGCCCATAAAAGTTAAAACTATTTTTGAGTTACCTAGTAAGGAAGCAATTATTCATAGACAAAGTGATGTAAGAGAGCTTAATGCAATCCCCTATTTTCATCACTTATTCATCAAATACAATATTCCTTCTTTCAGTGACCACTACACATAATTAGGTTTAGATGATTTATGGTTCCGTCTACCTTGATGCTAGGTGAGATATTATATTTAAGAGACTTGATCTTTCAAAATGTGATTCATTTTTCCTTGAACAAAAAGGAAAATCAATCCCTTTCTCTCTTATTTTGGGTCGCATCTTTCATCATTTTAATGTTCTTTCCACGGAAGATGATTTTGAAATTGATTTCTTCTTTGACCAATCAATTCTTAATATCATGGGGTATCAAGTTGTAAGTAACAAAATGACAGGACCATACTAGTGATGACAAAAACCCATACATTTTCCTTACAATCTTGATGGTGATGATTAGCCTACCTTGAGTCCCATAGTATCCTTATCCATTAATGATGAGTTTATGTCATATAGGCCTCATGTAGACACATTTAATGCACAAGTTGAGAATGCATTGTTGTGTAAAGACATTAATGGACTTGAAGACCGTGTAACATGTCAACATGAGAAGATAATTGATTATTGAAATGCGTTCCTAAGTTTTAAATAAATATAAACCAAATAATCTCAAATAATAATACTAAAACATACGATTAGACAAGTGTAACTATCGCAATGCAGTAAAGCTATAGTGAGTCCACGTTGTTAATCTACTAGGACTACAACTGTTAGAAAATTCCTATCCCTCTTATTTAGTCTATTCTAAAAATGATTTATTGGAAAATTGATGAAAATAAAAAAAAAGTAAAAACAAATCTAAAGACAAGATCATAAGAATTGACAGGTAATGTTAAAATTAGGATCTAGATGGTAAGCCCTCTTAAGAAGTGTTTGTATTCATCACTTAACCTTGATTTAATGGATACTCCAGATTATATAAGGCCATAGGTTCATTAAATTGAATTACATACTCCTAGTTAAGTCATATTCTCTTATTCAATTTAACAAATCAAGCAATTGGTCATGCTGTCTCAATTCATCAGTTAAACGTATTACTATATTCTATGAAACCTATTGTTTTAATTAAACTTACACCTAATTTAGATATCTTATGTAAGCCTTTGGTCTAAGACTCCATGTAAGATGCATCACCTATGGTTTGGTCTATTCATACATTCAATTTGCTCTATCTAAACATATGATATCAAATAACTGGAATTGAATTCAAAGTCATATACATTCAAAAACCAATCTCATTATTTGCATAAAAAATTCTTAGAAAATCTAGAAATTCACATTAAATTAAAGAAGTAACACTACATCTTAGGGTTGATATAAATCTAAATACTACAAGAAAGTTAGTTCCAAAACATCGTAAAACAATAATGATGATCATAAGAAGAAAAGGGAAAGAAAGGCTTATGGTCAAATCTCTTTAATATCTTGACTCCTTAATGATTCTTATTATAAAATCCAATTCTAATCTAGAGTTCTATGCATTTTAATTTAACTATCTCCTCAATTGACTCAAATTCATGATAAGATGGCTTAAGACTTATGTCTTACCCTTTGATAGCTGCTTGGAGGCTTTACGAGAAAAAAAATTTATGAAAAAAGAGTTGGAATTAGGTTATATCATAAGATAGGTCTGAATAGGGAATGAGATGGGCCAGGGATATTTCCTAACTCGTGCACCTCTATATTTCCTAACTTGTGCACCTCTCTAGCCAACCAAGTCATGTCCTCTATATAATTGTATCTACTCTTACTTTTCTCATAATGCACTATTTGTAGCTTGTCATATGGTCATGATATTTGATATAGGACTTTATAACTTGTGGCTCTAACTTTTCAAATTGATTCTACGTCTCTTCTAACTTAAAAATTGCATTAAACACTTCTAAAGTCCTATTAAACATAAAGAATCCTTGAAAATCTCATAAGTAATATCTTATACAATATTTAACCAAATATGCACGTAAATGAAATGAAATTGTCCTCAAACCTAAGATAATCATCCTAAAAACCTATCTCAAAGATCATTTTATAATTTTTTTAATTGACTCCCAGTATAATTTGGGTGTAATCAAATTGCCCCACGTTTGAGTAATTGCTTTTCCTTAAGCAATGACTTAAACTTCTACTCATAACAAACTTGATCAAAAGTAAAAATTTTAATTGAATAAAAACTAATATCAATTAATACATTTGATTTAGCTCACATATTAAAAAATTTTCATAGAAAAAACATTATTATCACATACAATCATATTGTTAGTAAAGAGCAACCCTTGTCCATAGCATCAAGTATTTAAGTTGATTCATATAGGTCATCATACAAGATTTGTCAAGGATGTTTCAAAGAAAAACAAAATATAATCCAATTTACTTTTTTTATGTGATGGCAAATACTTTGTCATGAATGTCTCCCGATTGCCGTGAGCACCATTGATTACTTGGTTGGATCACTCTTTGAAATGGCTATTATCACCACTTATAAACTTCAATCTTTTTATAGGTATGAGGCCAATAGAATGAAAATATGTTTACTTATTGAAGCAATACACACTTTTTTCTTTTAATTAATTTTAAGACATTAACTACATCTTATTTTGAATTCACATAACAATCTACATGAAACATACTTAGAAACCTAATATCATACATAAGGAGCACCACAACAAATGCACATCACTTAAAACTAAAACAAGAAAAAGTAAACATTTTGGCTTAAAGATAATTCAAGAATTGATTAATGCTCAAATAAATTTGAAATATTCATTGAATTGAAATACCATAATTATCAAACTACTAATGATAAAGTCATTCTAAGATATATTATCTAAGTAGTTATTATCATATTTACAAGAAATCAAGTATGTGATAAATGATAAAGCATGCTCATATACGTTGTAGTGACCTGATTCCAGCAATCCCTGCTTAGATGATTGAAAGATCTACACTTTAAACAAGCCCTTGTCAACTTCCACCACTAGCTACCTGCTTTTTTCGACAATGCTCACAACTGGGTATCGATGGCGCCTGCTAGATGTCTGCCCTCTACCTCTCTATCTGGACCCAAAATGCCTTTGCCTCAACTGCCTTCTCTGGTGCTTACAACACTTCCTGCTGGGCCCAGTTGGGAAGTCACTAGGCCTCTTACCACTCCTAGACTCTTGTCTAGCCTTAGACCAGCTCTCACCCAGTAGCCGCTCAATCCAGATGGATGCAGTTCTTAGCTCAGTAAAGCTACTCAAATTGGTGATAGCCAATCTGGTGCGATTCTCCATATTGAAGCTATCTTCAATCCTCCTATACTTATCCTCTTCTATAGGAACTAATGCAATAGTAAAGCCTATAAGCGCATTGAACATCACCTCATACTCTGCCACGGTAAGGTTCCTCTGCTTCAGTTCTAGGAACTCCTTCATCTTACAGTCCAGATAGATTTTAGGCTGTAAATGTGGAATTAAATGTGGGCCAAAGTTAAGTTTTAGTGGCTACTTTGAAGTTCAGACCAGTGTTACATGAGAGGATTGGTGAGGCTTAGGACAAAGATCCATAGTAAGTGAAGATGATTGAGAAGCTATAGTAAGATCCCAGTTTTAACTTTGAGTTGAGGGATGGTATCAAGGGATGACAAGTTGAAGAGAGTGATTGGTGGGGTATAAGCCAATGAGAATGTGACATTTGGACCAATTATGTTTCATTACTTACCACCATTGGTTTTTAACCATTTTGAGTCCAATTTCTGGACATTTTCTTCTACTTTCTTCTTCTGCCTTTATGACCTTCAATCCCTAACCCTAACCCTAACCTACATGATTCTTACCAAAATAAAGCCAAACCTTAGAGTGTTTTGTAGATCTTGATGAGCTCTTCCAAACCCCTCTTTCAGTGAAACCTTAAATCTGGAACAGAAAGTTAAGTCCTAATTTTGAGGCATTTAGAGGCCGAATGAGAAAGAGCTTAAAGCATGAAAGATGTAGATATCGATCTTAACTTGATTGTGGTGAAAGAGTCATGTCATTTGGTTTAGTGTATTGAAATTTATTCATATTTTTCTAACGTGTAATCATGGTGAACTTCAGAAATGAGACTTTCAATGGATGTAGGATAGATTGCTAAAAGATTTGATAAGTTTCAATTGTGAAATGATCATATATATTAAAGATTAGATGGTTGGCATTAATGTGTATAAATAAGATGAATTAAAAGTGATTGAATATGAATCTAGCATGCATTATTCATGACATATTTAGACATGTATAATTGGTCATTATGAAGTTGAACAAATAATAATATGTGGGTATGTAATGCAATTATAGGAGAGCACATTGAGCAGCATCCAGACATATCCTGAATAGCTAGATATTGAATATCTGGAGATCTCTGTGAGTTGGACTAGAATGCACAATCACTCTATATGTTGTATTTAATTCAGTTATTTCAGTTTCTGCTTATGTTTTCTTAATTTTGAGAAATGATTTGATTATATATATATATATATATATATATCATGTGAAGGTATAAAGTGGTGTGTCTACTGTAATTTCGGACACTGAGTGTCTGAGGATGTTTGGTATTGGGAATACATTGGGAGTGCTGACTTATATGTGAACTCTGAAACCTATGTGCTTAATTATGTTAAATGTCAGACTATAATCCAATAATTGTATTCTATATATGTGTTTTACATGTGCTCCCATTATGATTTGATTGAAACTGTCTGATACTGTGTGATTCCCAACCATGGGTTGGATGCCAGACTTAGGTCCAATGATTATGAAAATGCGAACTATATGTGTAATCTACTTGATTGATTGATTGTATGATCTGTAATGTGTTGCTTTGCATCCATGAAATGCATGATCACGTTAATGGCATTATGACTGAGGTGACCAGGCTAGCCACAGTTTGATGTGGGGCTTATGCCCCTGGTTGGAATGAGCCATAAGCTCAAATATGTGTAGACCCACTTTCCACTATAAATCAAGGTCACTACCTTAAAAGAACCACTTTCAACTACAGATCGGGGTCAGTACCTGAAGAATGAGCCCAGTATCAGCACAAACTCACAAAAAAAGAAAAAGAAAATTGAGTTCCATATGCAGTTGTAATTGTTTTCTCGCATGATAGAATGCCATTGTTTAATCATACTTTGATACACTAAACACATGAAAAACTTGATTTTAATTGTGATGATTCTGTGTTTTTTTGTTATATGTTTATGTGTGGATAGAGTGAGCACATCGATAATGGCCACTCACTGAGTTTTTCCCCGAAAACTCACCCCACTCAACATTTCAGGTCGGAGGGAGATCGACTCCTAAATTAAGATAGGGTAGAGAGAGTGAGAGTTGCGTACTTACAGACCTATCATAGATCAGAGGTTGGTCAGCTGAAGTCTCAAAGAGTCTAAAAAGCATGTTTTTGTTCTATTTGCTGCATATGTATAGTTTATGATGAAGTATAAATGAAATTTGTTTCAATGAAATATGAGTTTTGATGTCTATGTTCCTTTTGATTATGTTGCATGATGCCTACTGTAATTGCTCTAGCGTGCCACCCTTGTAGGGTATTTACTCGAACATTCATCAAAATGTCAGGTAGGTGCCCTATGAGAATAGGATGCTACATCCTCCCCCAGCCAAATTGTCATCAATTTGAAGGATGAAAGAAAATAAAGCATACAAATTATTAAAAGGTAAAGAGAACATGACTTTCTTAGAAATTTAAGTCTAATATCTAGGCGTGAATTGAGAGGCAAGTAGCCCATTCCATACAATTGAGAACTTAGAGAAAACTATGATTAAAGCTTGATCATCCATTACTTGAAGAGCAATTTTAAGGTACAAAATTTCCAAAAGATTAAACCACAATGGACAATTACTGAAATAGAAACATAAAATCCTATTATACTAATGCAAATATCTAAAACAGAGTACCCATGATGAAGAGAAAGGAAAAGTAAATAAAAATGCAATGGAAAAGTGAAATTAAATTTAGCTATCAAGTGATCTAATACTGCCCTCATCAGTTATCAACTAGCATTAATGGTGGTGGATAATGAAATTGCATGAACTATTTCCACCATGCCTATTGTTGCTCTTACCTCTCCTTCTACTTCATTGGTCTTCCTCCTATTTGACTTGTTGGTGTGCCTTCTACTCCTATCTCATCTATTTCATCCTTTGAAATTCTATCTATCTGGCACCATTTGTAGTGTAATATGACCTCATCTCAACACATAATTGTTATTGGGTAAATTACATAAGTTTTAAGGAAATATATTTAGTATTTATACCTATTAAAGGCATAAATTATTTATAAGCCCTTTTTATTAAGTTTCAAATTTATGCTGATTATGGAGCTTATATATTGGAAACAAAGTAAATAAGAGGAAAATGTAGCCAGAGGGGTGTAGATCAGGAGATCAACAACAGTTGCTGGGTTTATTAATGAATATTATTCTTTAGTAGAAACCACAATTGAAATATGAAACAAAGAGTGAAATGTTGGTTATTTAACGACGCTGCTATGCCTCATCTCTACCATCATTGAAGTCATAAACTTTGAAAAAATCTACAATTTTGATTCAGCAAAATGATGATTGTAATCATATTTTTTTCACCTTAGATGACAGAAACCCTAGTAGCCACCCTTAGGGCTATATAAACACCATTTTCATTGCTATTTTGTACAACTAAGAGGAGATTATATCAAACTTTATCTTTGTTAGGGCTTCTCTTATTTTCTTTTCCATATTTCATTACTTTGTGATTTGGATTTGTGGGAGCATTCAAGAAGTTAAAATATCTAGAAAACATTATGGAATGACGATCTCTTTGACAATTTTTTGTATTTTGTATTTTCTATTTATATTGAATCCATATTTGTATTTCATTTAATGAATATGCATTTTATGTCTTTATCTTAATTTTCATTATTGAATATATGTGTGTAAATTGTTTTTAAATAAGGTTAGGAGATTACATGAGTTATGAATAGATTGTATGGATGATTTTTACCTTGATTGAGCCTTATTTCATCTAGTTAAGCTTGATCACCTAAGTTAGAGTATTACGTAATTGAAAATCCATGATCATTGCTTTTTAATTATTGAAAAATCAATCAGGTGACACACTTGAATCTAAAAGTAGATCAAACTTTAAAGTTTTGTGTGAGGATTCCTAGATTTATGTTTCTTGTGATTCATGCCTTTTATTCTAAGTTATTTAAGGATTAAATAAATAATTTGATTTTAAAAGAGAAAAGATGTTTCTATGATCATCATTAACATTTTAATTAAATGAAGTAGATCCTAAATCATTCCACCATCAACTAATATAAGTGATTAACTCATTAAAATCCAAAGCCTTAGCTAGCCTTTATGATTGGAAAGTTCCTAATCATTAATCGATGATAGATTGAATTTTAAATATTTTATTAATTTATTAGTTTTAAATTCTCATCATTTAAAACCTGAATCGTCTGAGTAATTAGACATTGTTTAACTTTGCATTTGTATATTGGCCCCTATGAAATACAATATTTGAATACTTAACATTTAATACTACTTATTGATAAGGTACACTTGCCTCTTTTTTGGTTTTAGGCTGGAATTAAATAAATATAATTAGTGAATTCCTATCCCTATTATCTATCCTATTCAAAAGCTATTTGATTGATAAATTAATGAAAAATGCATAAAATACATAAAAGAAAATCCAAAGATAACCTCATAAGAATCGAAAAGCAATGTTGAAGTTAGGATATAGAAAGTTAATCCAATTAAGATGTATTCGCATTAATCTCTTGAGCATGATTTAATAGATTCTCCAAATTATCTTATACTATAGGTTCCCTAAGTTGAATTACATGCTCATAGTTAATTTGTGTAACTCTTGTTCAATTTAACAAATCAAGTAGTTGGTTACGCTATCTCAATTCATCAATTGAATGAATTACTATGTTCTATAGAACCTATTGTTTTTATTAAGCTCACACCTAATATGGGCATCTCTTGAAAGTCTTTGGTCTATGCAAGATGCATCACCTAGATTTGATCTATCCATATAATATATTTGATCCATTTAAATATATGATATCATGTAACTAGAATTGAAGTCATGGTCGCATAGCATTCAAAAATCAATCTCATTGTTTTCATAAGTGATTCAAAGAAAATTTGGAAAATTCACATTAAATTAAAGAAGTAATGCAATACTACATCTTAAGGTTCATAACAATCTAAATTATATAAGAAAATTAGTTCCAAAGCATCATAAAACAATAACATTGATCATAAGAAGAAAAAGGATAGAAAGGCTCAAAGTTAAGGATCTTGAATCTCTTGACTCCTGAATGACTCTCATTACAAAATCCAATCTTAATCTTAAATTATATGTTTTAATCTCACTTTATCCTCAATCTTACTTAAATCTGTCTTAAGATGGTTTAGGACTTGTGTTTGTCGCTGTAGTAGCTATTTAAAGGCTTCAAGAGACAAAAACTTATGACAAAAGAAGTGGAATTAGTTTATATCTCGTGCTAGGCCTAACTAAGGCATGGTTAGGCCATAGTCATGTTCCATACTAATCACCTCTATCCAAAATACATGGTCTGAGACACGGGCAAGGCCTGAATAGAACACTAGTAAGGCCTCACTAGGACATAGCTTGGGCCACAACTGGGTTCCATCTTATGCACCTCTTTGTCTAAAATATGTGTGCCAGGTCGTATCCTCCTTATAATTGTAACTCCTCTTACTCTTGTCATGATGTACTCTTTATGGCTTGTCATATGGCCTTGATATTTAACGTGGGACTTCATAGCTTGATGCTCTAACTCCCTAAGTTGATTACATATCTCTTATAACTCTAAATGTTAATTAAACCGCTCACCGAAGTCCTACAAAACATAAACAATTATAAGCACATAAGTAGCATCTTTTACGGCAATTAACCAAATATGCACCCAAATCACATGAAATTAATCCTCAAACCTAAGATAATGATCATTAAAACATGGCTAAAAGATGTAAAATTTGGGTGCTACCAATAATAACTCTGCTTTATAATTTTTTCACCCATTTTCCTCTTCCTCCACCACCATTATATTAGTGGCACGAGAAGCACTTTTGGGGAGACTTTTTGAGGAATTTTTTTAAACATTGGTAGATATGTATTTTAATAATTTTTTTGATTTATATCATGTTGATGTATGACTCCTTTTTATTAAATTTATGTTTACTTGTATTTTTTTTATAATTCTAAAAAATAGCTGAGTTGGATGTGATATTATGTCTTAATCAATAGGAGATTTAATTTTTAAAGAGTTTAAATGTTAATAATGTAATTTTGAAGGGCTCTAATTTCCAAAGTATTAAGTTCAATTTTTAAATGCATAAATTTAGGGGAATTTATGGAATTTAATCAATTTAGGGGGAATTTTTAAAAATTTTCGAAAATATGGAATCCATTTGTTAGTTTTGTAAAAATTTTAGTTTGATAAAAGTTGAATTTATTACTAAACTATGATCTATTTAGGGGGAGCTATCAAAAATTAAAGATTTGAGTGTTTAGATATAAAAGTGTGATTTTGAATTGTGATTTTTTAAATATTGTTTTGAATTATGAATTTTTTATTACTCTTGATAATGCATAAAGGGGGAACATTATAATAATATGTAAAGTGTATTTAGTCAATTTTAAATGTTTTTTATTGTTTTGATGTTTTTTTTAAATCTTTTATAGCATGACATGGTTTTATCATCATTTAAATGGAGAGATTATTGATCACAAGAGGTTCCACCATTTTTTGATGATAAGAAAACAACCTTGTTACTAATGCTCTAAAGTATTTAAAGCGTTAGTAAGATAGGTGTATTAAACAACATTTGGAAGATGAATCTTGCAGCTAAAATAGAGCATTTTTTATTAAAAGAAACAGACTCAAGTTTATCCAAATTAGCTTTTGGACCAACATTATCTACTTTAAGTACTATAATGGTTAATAAAAAATGGAATCAGATCACTAAATGATTAAACTTGGGTCACTTAGGTTTGAATTTCCTCATATTTAGTCTTATTAAACCAAGTTCAATGAAGGAACAAACAATGGAATAGGATAGAGAAAAGACATTGACTTAATCACAGCTATGTCTTGAATTTGAGAAGATACCTTAGATATATTCACTCATAAATGCAATATGCTTAATTGATTAATTAAACTCTAAAACCTTAACTAAATCTTAAGATTGATGGAACCTAAAGATATTACTACTAGTATATAGACTGAATAGTTGATATAGAGATTAGATTAGTTTTGTCATTTGATTTCGTTGTTTATCTTAATTTAGAGTTGTCTAAATAATTAAACACTAATTGAATTAATAGTTATAGTAAATCCATGTGAAAAATGATATCTGGGCTTAGTGTGCACTATATTACTTATTGATAGGATACACTTACCTTTAGTTACTCTTAGGTTAGATTTAATTTAATTAAATTAGAATACACTTATACCATAACAAGTTTTTAATGTCTTTGTTAAGGATCTATATTAATGATACTAGGGATATATTGGTGTTAATTAGTCTAAAATTTATTATTATTTTTTTGTTTTATTTTAGTTTCATTTTACATATATAGTTATATTTTTATTATCATATATAATCTACAAAAATGGATATACAAGATTATCCAGATTACCAATGGTATGATGATGACGTAGCATCGGTTAATGTTAATAAAGATGATTAGATGTCTTTCAAATTGAAATGACACATATAGCTTTAGTTAATAGATCATATAAATTACTTTTCAATTAATTTAACTCATTTTCCCCTATCTTCACGAGATTTCTATCAAGAATAACAAGAATAGAAGTTGATTTTTGAAAGGCTGGCAATAGAATCTATATATAAGAATGAGGCTTTATAAGAAGATATATAAGCTTCTTTCTATAACTTGGAGATCTAGATAGGATGGATATTTGAAGTGATCATAAAATATAAGCAATTAAATATGCTTAGTATTGTAAATATGGAGCCAAGGGAGTGAGATATGGATGAAATAATAGCAAGTGAGATAAGATGGACAAGGATAAGGAAAAAGTTGTTCATGTTATAATCTTTAAGGAAGAAAAGCATGTACACGTGTTTATTTATTTTATTAATATAAAAATTTCTTATTTCTAGCAAGAAATTTGGTATCAAGATCATTTATCAAGGAACTACCCATAAGAAAAAGGAGGTGCGTAGAGAAGTCTAATAGTAGGTGTCATAGCTAGTATATTTTTAATGAGCCATATGAAGAAGTCAACTGGAGATATGGACTTAAGAAGAGAATAATAATTCTCTAATGATAGGGTCCAACTAAAAGACCTTAAAAAATGTTTTTGAGAGGTAACCCCAACATTGAGTTGTGAAGTAGTAAAGGATTTCAATTTATATTTGTTTTTATACTTTCTCTCTTCTTTTTAAGGTTGAATCTTCATTTTTTTAGTTAGCATGGATGGCTGTAACGTGCAATAAGATCTACAAATTTAATGGAGTTATTTATCCCTTTCCTTATTTATTTATTTATATTATCTAAACATCGACGATGAATTTTTAGTTTTAGTGTGAGGGAAGGGAATAGGATTTTCTACTAATATGCACATTTAAATTATTGTGAGATTGAGAATGATTCATTTGGTAAGTTATTTGAAAAAAAATTAAGCTAGTTGATTGTTAAATAGTGGTAGTTAGTTAGTAGTTAGTAGATCTACTTTGTTATTTATGTTAATGCAATCAATGTAATTAATATAATTAATATTAAATGATTCCTAAATGATTACAAACTTTTCTTTTTATTTTTATTTGATTTGCATGTTTTTAGTGACCCTATATGTAATATTAGGTTTTTAATGAAATTCTATATGGAATTTTATGCAAATTTAGAATAAGAAGCCTAGATAAATAAATTAGGTTTTTTTAATTAATATTTGAAAATTATGGATTAAAAATTTATAATTGTAGTTAAAGTAATGCGTAAGAATGGAAAGATAGAGCATAAAATGTACTTACCTAGATAAGATATATAATAAAATTCATAGAGCATAAAATGTACTTACCTAGATAAGATGGATAATAAAATTCACTTTTTAAACTTAATTAATAGTGTGTTAAATGCGCCTAAGCTTTAAATAAACTAAGCCAAGAATCATAAACAATCAATACCTAACAGGTAACATGAAAAGCTCACCTATAACATGGTAGAGGTAATGTGAGTCTAGGCTGTCAAATCCACGAGGACCAAAACTATTAATGAATCCTTATCTCTATTATTTAGCATATTTAATAGAAAATTGGTTGATTCATTGATTAAAAGAAATAAACAAAGCAACTAAAAGTAAATTATAAAGATAGCTCACAAGAATTAGCAACAATTATGAAGTTACAATCTAGGTAATTAATCCATCTAGGATACAATTGTATTTATTTTTTAACCTTGACTAAACAAGTTTTCCAAATTTTATTAGATTATATGTTTCCTAAGGTAAATCACACTCTCTCTCAAGTTATGCAATTCTATTTAACTTGATAAATTAAGCAAAATTTTTCTTTATCTCAGTCTATTAATTAAATGCATTAAACGTTCTACTGAACCTATTGTTTTGATTAAGTTCATACCTAATCTGAAAATTTTATATAATCTTATCTCTAGGTCTCTATTCATGATGCATTGTCTATGGATTGATCTATAATATATATTCAATTTCTCAATCTAAACCTATGTAATCATATCATTGAAATTGAAGTTTACATTCGCATAACAATTAAACACCAATGGCATTAATTCCATAAAAAATCCAAAATATGTCTAGAAATTTAATATTAAATCAATAAAACAATGAAATACTATTTCCTAAAGTTTATAAAAAACCAAATCTTATGAAATAATCAATTCCTAAACATCATAAAAGTGCCAATATTAATCACAAGAAGGAAAGAAATAGAGATCCTCATGGATAAAGATATTGAATTTTTTAACTCCTTGATGATCCTTGATCTGAAATCAAATCTTGATCTTGAATTTGATGGGTTTAGATCAATCTTTCTCCTTCAATCTTATGTATAACCCTTGGAAAATGATTTAAGATTTAAGTTTTCTCGTTTAGCAGCTGCTTGGAGCTTCACAGAGGCAAGAAATGCCTAAAAAATAATCTAATTTAATTATTTACGCAAGGGAAACCATATGAGTCATAATTAGAGCCATGACCCTAGACCCACAGTCATGGCTTTAGCCATGGTTCTCATTACTGCAAAACCATGAGCAAACCCATAACCGTGAGTCTTGTTATGGTTTGCTCAATTTTCCTCCTCACTTAATATTTTCACTTTAACTTCTTATCGACTCATCCTTTGGCCATGAAATTTGATGATGAACTTCCTCACTTGATTTTCTTGCTTACCAAATGAATTTCACATATTTTCCAAACCTAAAAGTGCATAAAAATGCTCACCAAAGTCCTACAAAATATAGATAATCAATGAAAAGTACATAAGCAACATCTTATTTCAACATTTAACTCAATATGAACATAATTCACATGTATTATTTCCTGAAAGTCAAGATAATCATTACAAAACCATGCCTAAAAGATAATATAATTTAGTATAGTCCAATACCTCTACACTTGAAATGTTGCTTGTCCTCAAGCAACAACTTAAACGTCCACTCAAAACAAAATCGATCCAGAGTTAAAAGTTAATACAGTAAAAAAATATCAACTAATGTTTTCAATTTGGTTCACATATTATAATCCATTCATCACAAAAACATTATTATCACACATAATTACACTAGTAGTGAAGGGAAACCCTTATACATAATATCAAGCATCTAAGTAGTTTCATATAAATAGTTAATCGAGATTGGTCAAAATGTTTCAAAACACACGAAACATAATTTAAAATGTACTTTATAGCAAATGTTAGACTTTACCTTATCTTTTGACATAAGGAAAAATACCTTGTCATGAATGTCCCTCGGTTACTCAACTTGATTATGTCCCTCGGTTACCCTTTTTGACTTATTTATAATTTCATCTAGCCTTTCTATGCGAAAGTAAACATTTTATCGTGAACACCCCCAATTACCCATCTAGATCACAATCATAAATGGTTACTAACTCCACTCATATACTTTAGCATTTTATTTTTTGTTGTGACCTCATTAGAGTGACATTTTTTTGGCTCACTTTTATCACATGTATGTTTTATTTTCAATTTTCAATGAACACTACTCATTGTATTCCAAATTCTTAAAAAAATTTATATGAAATGTTCCTACATACATGATATCATATATAAAGTCCACGAGAACATATGCAAGTCATGCAAAATAAAAAATAAAAGAATTTTGGGGTTAGAAAACAGTCAAAGATTGATCCATACCCAAAAAACATCAATAGAATTAAAATACCACAATTAACAATCAACTCCTAATTTCAATCATTCCAAGATTATATATTTAGTTCATCCTTATTGGTCTCAAGTTCAT
>JAOXYD010255980.1:0-16091 GCA_028565735.1 Pinacopodium congolense
TGGGTGATTCTGTGGAAACTGTTGGCTAAAGCATGGTGTTGTAATAGAAGTAGTTTTCATCTATCATTTTTTTTTTAAAAAAGGTCACCAAAATTTGACACTTGTTCAACATTTGGATATCTCTTCCAATCACTTCATTATAAACATTTCCCAGTCTCTCACGTTCTTATCATTAAGTAATAATCATATTGTAATTCCAAGTTCACTTTATTTCTCAACCACTCCAAACTGAACACTGTAGAAATTTCCGATGATGAAGTCTATGTAGAAATAGGGGGATGGGGTCCAACATAATTTGGCGTCAAGTTTTTATTGGAGATATTTTACCTGGAATCTAATTCTGGAGTTGAATCCTTTGCTGAATTTCTTTACCATCAACATCATACGCAAGTTATCTATATTTTTGAAATTACCATGGCAGGGTTATTAGAAATCAAAAAGAAATTGGAAAGTCTTATTCTCTCCAATTTTTTTCTTTAAAAAATTTTCAACTTGTCAATGCGTAATCGTAATGCAATGTCAATATCATTGGACATCACTAGAAATCATCTCAGCGGTCAAATTCCAAATTGATACATAGTTTCCAAGTTTACTACACCTAATCCTATCACAAAGATTGTATTCTCTTAAAAGTGTAACATTTGAAAGAGTTTATTCTCTTAAAATGTTGAATTTTAAAATCATGTTTTATGTAAGTCTACCTTAAGGTTCGAAACTCCAATATGCACCTTCATTTGTCCGAAGATAGATTTAAAGGACTTGTCCCTCATTCATTTTTTGATTTAGATAATCTAATATTTTTAGATTTCAATCATAATTGCTTAATGAGTGCTATTCCCAAATCAATTGGAAAGCTATGTGAGTTAGATATATTCTCTTGAGTTATAATTAATTTTATATTAGATTTCAATTGATTTATAGATGATGACCAATCGATTAAGGTTAGCATATCTTTAACACAAAAAATACCTTACAACCTTTCAAATTATTAGTGAAAATATAAGGATAAAAAAGATATTGACCATTATTATCTTAGAGAGAGTTTTTGAATTTGTAGTGAAGGAAAATATTTTTTAGTACAAAAATTGATCACATTTTCTCCGTATTATAAATTCATACAGTTTGTCGAATTCAGACTATTGGATTTGGAGGATAGCTGATGAGTGATGACACTCCCGAATACTAGTTGACCTTCAGCTTGCTACAATTTCTAGGTTCTATACTCTTCACGTGCTTTAGTTTAAGTGTCTTCCGCTAGTTTTTGTTGGCCGGTTAAACTAGAACTTCCTAGAACCAGTGAGTTTATTTGTCCAAATGTTTGTCCCTGGACGAGGAAATCTGTCAGTTAAAATTGAGACTTATTTAATATCGATTTCAATTCAAATTCAATATAATTATCCAAAAATACTTAAATTAGAAGTTGTTCATTGGTACCTGAACTTTGAAGTGCTATAAATAGTAACAAAGCAAATATCAACCAGTACGATATTGAGTCAAGATTACAAGAACGGAGAATGATGCAGTTGGCAAGAATAAAGATTATAAGTAATGAGCATCTTCTAATAAATTTTTAATATGATTTTATATTAGAAGTAATGAGCATCTTTTAATAAATTATAATATGATTTCATTTGTTTTTATGAAAATAGATTTGAAGGACCTCTTCATGGAAAATTTAACAAAGATAATAATTAGATTCCATAGCTTTGAAGCATGTATAAACAATATGATTTTAAAAAATACATGTTAAAGGTAATGAAAGTTAATTGGAAGTCATAATTCACTGCCACACAAAATCAAAACATTAAAAAAAAAAGGGTTTGTTGAATCCAATACACCAACTTTTAGCACACACCACTACTATGTCGTCATAAATTAACAATATGCCAAAAGAAGCAATCAAGAATATATCAACTAAATTAAAATTAACACATTTTAGTGGACCATAAATCCAATGAGTAGGATTAGATGAGATTAATGAAAGCATTTAAGGACCCATAGTAAGGTTAGTAATACAATGGCCCAAAAGATATATAAACATACTAAAAATAAAATTGTCATAAAATTATGCTAGTCCATAACAATTAATTTAAAACCTCTTTCTCATTCATTTCTATGTAGATAATTTAGTATTCTTAGATTTTAGACATAATTGCTTAACAAGTATTATTCCCTAATGAAATGGAGAGTTATTTGTGTTAGAAATATTCTCTTAAGTCAATTAATTTTATATAAGAGATTTTGATAACACATAACACATTTAGCCTCATGTCTCATGCAAATTGATTAGTAACAGTTGTAACAGTTCCACATTCTTAGCCTAATAATCCTTCTTAGAATAAAAGTATTTCTATATTTAAATACACAGTTCTTGTATAAATAATTTAGCAATCTTTCATATGAATATACAACAAAAATAAACATTTTTTCTCTTCTATTTCTATATGGTATTAGATATTAGGTTTTGATCCTCTTTTCCCCACACCCAACCACACAATCTGTTCAAATTACCACATCCTACATACTCATTCAACCTCCATAGCAACACAACAAGATTAGCAATCCAACCGTCACTAACATTATCATCACCAATTCAACTTTTTCAACTTCCTATGAAAACTTGCACTCGTGATAATACTTGGTTACAATGAACTTTCCCTGATTACATTGTTTTTCATATCACTATATCACCATCTGATACTCTTGATCCCACTTATTATACACAAGTAAAGAAGTTCCCTTATTACTTTCAAGCAATCCCTCCATTATAACCAAACTTAGACCCTTGTTCTCCTTCCTCCCGATGCTAATATAGTAGGATGTAAATGGGTTTTTCGAACCAAATACAAACTTGATGATTCTTTAGAACATTACAAAGCCTGACTTGTTGCCAAAAGTTATCACCAATACCTTATAATTGATTTCATTGATATATTTTTCCCAGTACTTAAACCAACCATTATTCGTATCATTCTAACCATTACTCTTACCAAATCTTGGACAATTTGACAACTATATGTCAATAATAAATTCCTTCATAACAACCTAAAAGAACCAGTTCATATGATTCAACCCCTATGTTTTGTTGATCTTCATTACCCAAACTATGTTTGCTCTCTAAACAAAGCTCTCTATGGTTTAAAATAAGATCCTTGCACTTAGTTTCTTCAAGTTAAGTAAAAAACTTCTTAATCTCAACTTCGCCCCCTTCTAAATCTTATGCCTTGCTTTTTATCTATAATACACCCACTGATACTACCTTCCTCCTAGTCTATATAGATGATATCTTGATTACAAGTTCTTCTTAATCCTTTATCACCTCTCTCATCAATGATTTTAATACTACCTTCTCCATAAAAGATCTTAGCTTTCTTCATTATTTCCTTGGAATTGAGACTACATCCATACCTTATGGTCCCCTTCTCACTCAAATTAAATACACTAAGGACCTTCTCACTTAAACTAATCTTGACAATTTTAAACCTGTACCTACTCCTATGACACTCACCTTACCTCTCTCTAAAAATCATGGTATTCAACTTTCTGACCCAATTGATTATCGAAACATTGTTGATGCTCTTCAATACCTTTGTCTCACATGCCCTGACATTAAATTTACTGTAAATAAAGTCTCTCAATTTCTTCATTATCATGTCAACATGAATTGGATAATGGTTAAAAGGATGCTACAGTATTCGTGATCCACTCTAGCCTATGGCTTATACATCAATACACCCCAAAACCTTCCTTTCACTATCTACTTTGATACTGATTGGGTTGGATGCCCTTATGACCGTCATTCTACATCCATATACTACATATATCTAGGCTCTAATCTTATCTTTTGGAGTGCTAAAAAACAATCGTCAGTTGCACGTCCTAGTATTGAAGTAAAATATTGTAGCATTGTACTTACATTAGCGGAACTTAGTTAGATTACATCATTACTTGTGAAATTGGTCTCTCAAACTTAAAACTCGCCTTGTGGTGTGATAATCTTTGTACTATTTTTCTCACTACTGATTCAGTTGCTCATGCTCATACTAAGAATATTAAAATTTGACACACTTTATTTGAGATTTAGTGACTAAAAAAGCTTTCTTCGGCTGACACATTCCAGCTAATGGTTAAATTGCTACTATTATAACTAAGGCTCTTGGCTTGACAGCATTCTATCAACTATGAAACAAGCTCATAATCACTTCTAACATGAGTTTGAGGGGGAATGATAACACATAACACATTATTCTCTCCATAACTCCAACATCATATTTCCTGCAGATTGATTAGAAATAGTTGTAACAATTCCACATTCTTAGCCTAATAATTCTTCTTAGAATAATTGTATTTCTATGTTTAAACACACAGTGCTTGTATAAATAGCAATTATTAAGAAATTGAATCGAACTGGATGGTCTGACCCGATTGACCCCAAATCGATTAGATCATTAGTTCGATTTCTTTTAAAAATCGATAAGTATAAAAATTTTATGATTTAATCAGATGGTTAACTGATTATAAACAAACCGGTCAAATTAATATAAGTCAATTAGGATTTTTTTCCTGTATCCTCTAGCGTCTTTGTTCTGGATCCATCGCCCTCTGTTGCTCTTCTTTGTTATCTCCATTGGTAGGGTAGTGTCACGTTGCTGAAATTGCCAATGGTGAGCCGCGTTGCTAGAGTCGCCTATCGTGGGTTGCCTACTCTCTCCTTCACCTGTCGTGCTGCTAGAATCATTAGTTGGTCAAGTTACATTACTCAAATTGCCAGGGTTAGGTTGCGCTACCAGATCTGCTCCACTTCAACTACACAAGCCAGTGATAGGTTGTATTGTTGGAGCTCTCCTTCACCTGGGTCGGATCGCCTTTGCTTATAGTGAATCGCCTGTGTTAGGTCACTCTGCTGGAGCACTCCTTCGCTTAGGTCAAGTCGCCTTCACCTGCAGTGAATCGTATGTGGTTGCTATTAAAACTCTCCTTCACCTGGGACATGATGCCTTCTCGTGCAGTGAATCGCTTATGGTGGGTCACGCTATAGTGAATCACTTGTTCTTTGTTTCTGCTTCATGAGTTGTTCTTTGAATTGTTTACAGTGAATCGTTTATTCTTTGAATTAAAATTAAATTAATCTCTAATAACTTAATAATTAAGGTAAATGAAAGATAAAATTAATGTAACTAAAAATTTAAATAATGTTTATGTTTAATGTAATTTTTAGATTTAATTAATATATTTATTAATATTTAATTAATATTTAAAATTAACTAAATTATTGTAATATAAGATGATTGTTTATTTTAGTAATTTTTATGTTAATATGACAATGGAGAATACTCAATCATCATTAAAAAAAATCGATGGACATGACATCTTCTGTTCTTGAAAAAGTTGATCTAACATAAAATTATTTTTTTACTACTCAAACATCTAATGAAAAAACTCAATATAATCGCATGTTTTGTGGTAGAATGTTTAAAAGAGGAAGAATTTATAAGATGAAACAATATCTTACTGGTATATAAGGTAATATTACTCCTTGAAAGAATATACCATTTGATGTACGTGGGATGATTCCATTTGATGTACGTGAGATGATTACGAATTATTTAAAAGAATAAACAAAAGAGAAAAAAGAAAATATAGAGATTCATAATATTTCTTTTGAAGATGATTAAGTAGAAGTTGTACAACAAGTATCAAATAAAGGGAGAAAAAGCTACTATTAATTTATATCTTTATTTCCCTTTAAGAAGTACTCCTAGTTCTCGGCTAAGTTTAAAAAATGCTTTGCATGATAAAGATGCTATTTTACATTGTAAAAGAGCTTAAGTTAGATGGTTTTATTATTCTTGTATTCCTTTGAATCCTTTAAATTCACCTTATTTTCAAGAAATAATAGATACCACAACAATAATAGATTCTATATTTAAGGCACCTTCTTATTATAAGATTCATATGTCTTTACTTCAAGATTTGAAAAAAGAATATCAATTGATTATGAATTCATATAGATCTAGACAAGAAATTACAAGATGCACTATCATGACAGATGGTTGGATTGACTAATGACAAAGAACTTTGATCATTTTTTCAATTTACTGTGATATTAGAATAACTTTTTTAAAGTTTGTTCATACTTTAGATGTGGTAAAAAATGCTCAAACGTTTTTTGAAATATTTTCTGAAATTATTGAGTAAGTTGGATCAAAGAATGTAGTTCACTCCATTACAGATAATGCAGCTAATTATATATCAATTGGATACTTATTAAAATCAAAGTATGAGAATATTTATTGGTCTTCATGTGTTGCTCACTATATCATTCTCATTTTAAAAGACATCGGATGTATACCTCATATTTCTAGTTTTACTTCACATGCATCTAAGATCATAATTTTTGTGTATAATCATTTTATATTTTTGTCTTGATTGAGGAAGTAAGAAGATTAAGTTAAGATGACCACATTTATAACTTTGAAAAGTGTTTATGATAACAAACAAGTATTGTAGAATTTAATGACTAATAAACACTTTTCGAGTCATAAATTACGAAAAAGTGATTAAAAAAAAGAAGTTTATACTATTGTCTAAGATAATAAATTTTGGGATGCTTGTTTAAGTGTTTTAAAGATTATGGCTTAACTGATAAGATTGTTGAAGATTATTGACTCTGATGAGAAGTTATCTTTAGGTTATATGTATGATGGCATGTATAGGGTTCGCAGTACAATTATGAATCTTTTTAAAGGAAAGGAACTATTATACAAGCATTATACTAAAACTTTTTAAAAATGATGGAATAAGCATCTTACTCAAACGATTTATTTAGAAGCTTATTTTTTTAATCCTCATTGCTTATTTGGTTAATATATATGCATAGATAAAATAATGAATGATGTTTTTGATTTAATAGCAAAGGTATGTTTTCTATAATAAAGCAATCAAAAACATCAAATGAAATCAAATTGTATAATGAAAATTTAGGGAGTTTTTCCAAATTATCTGCAAAAAATAAACTTATGATAAAAAAGTAGTCTAATAAGTTTTCATAATTTAAGTTTCATTTTTACTTATTAATAATATATTTTAATATTTTTTTATAAATTTTATCTTAAAATACAGATGAATGGTAAAAATTATTTGGTGAAAGTGTTCCAACTTTAAGGAACCTTGCATTAGATTACTCAATTAAATAGCTTCTACATCAAGTTGTGAACTTAATTGAAGTGTTTTTTTAACACATTTATACCCAAAAACGAAATCGTTTAAAGTATTAAAGACCTAATGACCTTATTCATGCTACTTATAATTCGAAGATGAAAAAATAGATTTTTTTATTAAATTTGATTTTTTGGTAATTATATAATCATTATTAACTTTATAGTTTTATTATTTATTCAGATATTAATTGCATTAATTATACTAATTTTTTAATCAAAGAAGAAGAATCATCTTCTAATTTTGATTATAATAAACTTGAAAGTGGGATTTATGAAGAAAATATATTTGTCATGACAAATGTATGAGGTACATCTACTAATGGTAAGTTACTATCTTACTTTTAAATTACATATTATTTTAAAAATTAATTTTATAATTATTATTCTATATTTTATTTATTTCCTATACAGTTTCGAATTACTTGCACAATTATAAGAATAAAAAAGATATCGATTATTATTATCATGTGGTGAGAGATTTTACGTTTGAAGTGAAGGAAAATATTTTTAGGCACAAAAATTGACTACATTTTCTCTGTAGGATTCTCTTCATTAAATCTCTTCAAATAACAACTTGACAGGATCAATTCCTTTTAAAATTGGAGATATCCAACATATCAAATTACTTTAAAATTTAAAATTTTAGTGTTTTAAAATTTGGAATTTGGAATTTTTAAATTTTAAATTGAGAATATAAATTTTATAATAGAAGAAAAACAAATTTATAATTTGTTCCTTAAAGGTTACATGGAGCTCACGTGATGAGGGCCACCCATTAGATGCCCTAATTGCCAATTATGATAAGACATCGTTTTTGCATTATAAAGGAAATTAGAATATATTATTAAAATTTTGGCGATTTTCTACTTATGAGGTATGAAAGAACTCAAATTCCTAAAATAGCTTCCAAATTGGCATTAAAGATGTTATTTTAAATGATATGAGTATCTTAGTGCTTGATAATGGCAAATTTCATCTGTTTTCTTTCCTAACTATTTAAACTATTTGTTTTTCATCCTTAGCGTTTTTCCGTTTATATTTTATATTTTATATGTTTATTTTTAAATATAAAAACTGACAAAAATCCTATGAAAATAAAAAAAGATATAAAAAAAGATATAAAAACTTTAAAAAAAGTACAAAAATTGATAGAAATACATAAAAATAAAATTAAAAAAAAAATTAGAAATTGAAAATAGACCCTTAAAAGATTGTTTGGCACCGTGTTCAATTTTTTATTTTATTTTTTAAAATATAAAAAATTTTAAAATTTTAAAAAAATATACAAATAAAATATAAAAAATAATAAAAATACATAAAATAGAAATAGAAAAATAAATCCAAAAAACCCTTAAATTTTTAAGGTCTTCCTCTTCCTATATGAATAGTGGTGTGTAACAATTTGAAGGATCACGGACTCAATCAATGCGTGTTTGCATCCGCCATTTTCCAAGTATTCCTTCTCCCGGAATTTTCCCAGTCTCACTCCTCCTGCTGGTGCATGTTCTTATGCACGTAGTCTATGAGTCAATTCCACTCTGCAAGAAGTACAAAATTTCTGTTACAGCACCATTTAATATTTCTCCCGCTAACGACCGCGACGTAAGAAGACAAAGGTCAACTTAGGCCATCAGTTCGGACACCCCGGAAAAACTTATTTGACCATCAAGAACAATAACAGCCACATATCTACTGGCAGTTGGGATCGTAGTGGAGATTATTCCATTTCGGACACGACGTAGGCCCCCCCTCGAATCTTTCGCGTCTCCTTGTGTCAGTTTTCAAGCGGAGCTCCCCAGTACATTGTTGTCAACGTTTGTCAGAACACGGAGCCTGGAAACGACCCCCTGCTATGGTTAAATACCAAAACCTAATTACATAAAAAAGGACTCTAACTACGCACCCTCCCAAAATCGGGGTGCGGCAACGTCGCGTGGAACTCACTCGAATTATACATATATATTTAAATATAAAATATTTTTATCTATTTTGTTATTATTTAAAAATATGAATTATTTTTTAAGAATATAAATATTAATTTATATTTCTTTAAATATTTTTTTTTCATTTATACTCCTAACTTTATTTAAAAATTAAAAAATTATTATATAAATACTAAAATACACCTAATCCTTTTAAAATTTTACAAAAAAAAACTATAAGTATCGTATGAGATTCATGGTTAGAGCTACGGCACCCTTCATTTGGGGGTGTCTAGTTATTTCACTTGAAAAATAATTTGACACATCATTCTCTTATTATATCACATTAATCATAATAAAAAATAAGAAAAAAACTAAACAACCGACAGTCTATGATTATTTATAATCTATCATTGTTATATATATATATATATATTATAATAATATAATTATTATATTATGTTATTATTATTAAAATATTTTATAATCCTGTATAGTCAATCCCTAAAAAATATAATGATGGTATTTATATAATAAGAATGTAACCATTTGTTAAAGTCTTTTTTTTCAATATTTTAAGAAATATTAATATTTTATTTAAAAGCAACGAAATTTTAATATTTCTTTTGACATTGAATCAAACTATAAGGTTTTGTTTGTTTTTCATTTCGTTTTTAATTTTAATTTCTTGTTTTTTAAAATAAAATAATAATAAAAATAGCATAAAAATTAAAAAAAACATATTAATATAATACAAAAATCTAAAAAATAATGTAAAAATCAATACAAACAATACATAAATTAATACATATACATAAAAATAAAAATTAAAAATAAAAACGATAAATAATACCAAATATACTCTAAGATTTAAATTGTATCTTTAATCAAAGTATGACTATCTAGTAAGGATCTCATCACTTCTAGAAGCTCTCTCTCTCTCTCGAGATATATAAAAAGATAAAACCTTTGTGACATGCAGCTGATCTTCTTCCGTGGTCGCTACCTTATCAAATCACCTATTGAGTATAACAAGTTCAAAATTAAAGTCTAATCTATAAATGATATATTTTATTAATTATTAAAATATTATTATTTTATTAATTTTGTTGTATTATGTAATTCAACATTTTTTCCGGAGGATTACCAATATTCGAATTCCACATTGCTATTTAATAGTGAAAAAGATGTTATATTTAATTTTATTAAATAAAATTCAGACTAAACTCAAAAGTGCGATAGATTAATAGTCTGTGGGAACACTTCAATGATTAGGAAACCTGGGAAGGAGGTTTGCAATGCATTACGCAAATTCCAGATAGCAATCATATTTGCAAACATTCTCTTCAGGATCTGCCATTACTTTAGCTTCAGTTGTAGTTAATAATGGCCAGAGAACATCCCTGATACCTTTTGTTTCATTGCCTTTAAGGTCCTGGAATGCCTTCTTCTTCAAACACCAGCTTCCAAATTTCCAGTTGAAGCTCAATGGAAGAAATCTTTGGCCGTAGATTTCTAAAAACTCGATAGCAGCAATAATGTATTCAAATTCCTTATTTGAATTGTAGGATGAAAAACTAACTCTTGTCCATCCAGGCTTCAACCCAACATGACCCTGTCACATTCTGTGGCAAATGATGTTAGGATAACTATATAAGGCTTGTCTATAGACGTGAATTCAGTACGAAGTCTAATCAGATTCATGCCAGCTGATTTTGGTTCAAGCCCCCAAACAGAAATCGAACTTTGCTTCTTGTTAATTTCTAATTATGATGAAATAAATTATGTTTCCTAAATTTTTTATTGGGAGAAATTGTTAGGAATTGCACTTCTTCTTACCTTCTCTATGGCAGGTCTTATAGACAGAAAGGTGGACTTTTTGATATTGAGCAATTTATGACCATAGGGTCCTGCACAAGCACAGCCTCCTCTACCTGAATACCAAATAGGTCATCGAGCAGAACTGCTACAAAAGGTCCATGAAGAGGCTTGTCTCTCGTATTCCCTGTCTCTTCCCACATGTAAAGACTCTTCTCTTATGATTCCTTACCATCAATAGGACTCCCATCATTCTCTCTTTCCTCTATGTCATCCAGGTAAAGGTATCCTGCAATTGGAATATTTACACTCAATTTCATACCTTAACAATGTCAAAAAACTACTTCTATCATGTCCTGATACCTGAATTAGTATAGATTACTCTTTATCGTTTCGTCGAATCCAATAATCGTAGAGGCCAGTTAATCTTAATAATTTTTTTTTTTTGAAAAACAAAAATGAGTTAGCAACATAATTTGTTGCATTTCTTCAATTTCCTTCTCTCTAATCTCTTTCTTAATAATGTACATCTAAACTTATGCGAGTTGAAAAATTTTAGAAAGCTCAATCTTTATAACAATATTTTAAGTGATGCCTTGTTCCATTATTTGGTAAACTTGACACTTTTTCAAGAATTAGATCCATCTCCTAATCATTTTACTAAAAAAAGTTTCTCAGTTTATATTGATAATCCTTATATTTATCACTCAGTTTTCTATAGACAACACTTGGTTAAAATTCCAAATTTACCGTTTCAATTTTCAACTACTCCAAACTCAACAACTTTATAGTCAATAGAAATGATTTACAAAAATAGGAATTGTCAGTCGTACTAAACGCCCAGATTTTTATAGAAAATCATATATTAATATCCAATTTTGCAGGAGGTTTATTTCCTCAATTTAACATAATTTGCAATTTATTTGCATTTCTGCCATTCCAACGGGATTAGGCTTTTTCAAGTTGGTTACTAGAAAACACTACAAATTTGGAAACTCTTCATCTCTAAAATTGTCCTCTTTTTGGAATTTTAGATTTATCAGTATATAATCCTAATGCAATTTTAGAAGTATTAGACATCTCAATCAATCAGCTTCATGGTTGCATTCCAACTAAAATCAATATGTATTATTTAAGGTTAAAATGGTTAATTGTCTTAAAAAAAATAAGCTTACTGGAAGAATTCCGAAAAACTTGTCTAATTGCTCTTTCTTAAGTGTATAATAATAAATTGCTTGACAAAGTTCCGAAGTGGATTGAAACAATAAATCCTCTAGTAATGTTGGATCTTTCAACATCTCTAAAAGGAACGCAGAGCTGTGGGAAAAAAAAAAGAAGAGAAAAGATTCATATTGAATTGGACTGGCCTCACTTTTCCAAAAAGTTCTTGTAAAAGTTCGTTGCTTTCTAACGATGAAATTTCTTATCGTTTACTTCTACTAAGCAAATTATTAATTATATGTTTTTAATAAGTCATTTAGTGTACCAACGAATCATAATTTTAAAAAATCACAAAAATTATAAGAAGGTTATTTGAAGTTCAAGTAATTGTATACACATGTTAAAAGCTCGTATGCCAGTTTTATAATTTATAAGTTTATATTATGGGAAAAAATGAATTAAGTTCTTTAACTTTTTTAAATTATTTTATTTTATTTTATTTTAATAATTAGTCTTCTAAAAGCAATAATTCAATACCAATTGATCTCAATAATTATTAGTAGATGTCCCACATAATACTATTTTATTATATAGTGAATTATGAAATAGAAATACTCACATTATAAATTAAATATTTCCATCTCAACATAGGATGAAATAGAGAAAAAGTGTAGGCACACTCCTTATTCATTTTATCTACAAGGTATAAATGCTATCAAAATATTTACATTAAAAAAATTGATGAAATATTTCAATTGTAAATTGGATAGTTATAGTTTTTTAAGTAGATATTAAAATTGACATATTTTATAATTAATATTTTCTAATCTAATCTAATATAAAGTTAATTGAGTGAAAATTTAATAAAAATTAAACAAATAAAACAAGATTATGAAATTATCTAAATTTATATACAATCCTAATGTACCCTTTGTTTGATTCTACCAAGTCATAAACCATAATATTAGTCAATACAATAGTTACTTATAAAATAAACCACATTGCTTTCTATGAGATATTCTCTTAATATAATAACAAAGATATTCTTTAATAACCAAGGAGACTTCCATTATATAACTATATTAATTCTAAGATTTTTTTGACACTTCTCTTATTATTCTTCACAATTTTTTTTAAATAAAATCAATTAAATTAAAAAGTGTACTAAGGTAGAATCATAGTACAGGACAAAGGGAACCAACCCACAACACTGAAAAGAAACTCAAACATCGAACTTAACCACTCAGACTAAACCAACAAAAGCAAACAACTAAGGCAGGACTACGCTCTACAGAGATGAGCCCTGCTAAAACCACAAAGACAACACGCATCATAAACCACGAATAGCAAGAATTTCTAAACCAAGACCAATAAGATCCTCACCCACCCATTTCAACTATAATCCTAAGGCATAAACCAGAGTAGTTTCATAACTCCCAAGCCTCCTGAATACATTAGGATAAAGAGCTTGTGTGATATCTTTAATCCAATTCAAGGATATTGTCATGAACCTAACAACAGCCATTTCCTTATCCTTGAAATTCCAGGAATTCCTTTCCCTCCATACACAGTAGATACAATAATAGAATGCAATATACAAGGTTGTCCTATTAGTTGGAGCCCCAATCTGAAAATTGACCAACCAAGTGAGAATATCATTTCATTCGAAAGACAAGTTAGTTACCTAGAATTAGTTAAGAGTGGTTCACCATAAGGGCCTGGTAAATGGGCATTCGAAGAACATATGACGAGTGGGTTCAACAACTTGGTGACACAAGCAGTAACCCTTATTTTGCTCAGGAATCCATCTTAGACAATCTAGCATAGCTAAGTAGTTTCTACAACCTAGCCAAACAATAAATGGCACTTTAGGAGGATTAAATTTGTTCCAGGCAACTACTTGCCATGGAACCATCGGGCATAAGCCTGTTAAGGATTTTTTATAAGAGCTATTGGTGAAATGCCCAAACGCTGTAGGCATCCATCTTAACTAGTCTTTATAAAGCTAATATCACCTGTAATTAGGCAGATTGTGTTTCAGTAGACCAAATCCTCTTAGATTACAAGTCCATTGATTGTTAGTAATGAATAAGCTGACTTTAGCACTGGGGGGAAGGTAATGTATCAAGCTAAATAATTGAGGAACAAGATATGAGGGCCCCAAACTTGACCAGTTGTCATGCTAAACTGATGACCCCTTCCCATTTCGTATGTGATGCTTGAAGAGATACCAAATGTGAGGTCTAATTTTAAGCATTTGTTGGAACTTCCAAGAATAAGATGTTTTAAGGCCACCACACTGAAAACGTTGTCCTCAGAGATGAAAGGTATGTATCCATCTAGTCCAAAGAGACTCCTTATTAGCTAACAATCTTCAAATACTCTTAATCAGACTAGTTTTGATAGTAACATCCAGCGGGATCAAACCAAGACCTCCTTGCTCCTTAGGTTAGGTTAAATCTTTCCACTTGACTTTAGAACCACCATCTTCGGAAGCTTTACCCTGCCATAAGAAATTACTCATCACCCTTTCAATGTCTTTGATTATCCGTTATGGCATGATCAAGTTAGCTGTCTAATACATTGCATGTTGCTTAATATGGTTTCGATTTATTATAACTAATTTACAAAGGGAAATGTTGGTCCTAAATGACACCTAAGAGGGAAGTGAATTAGCTTCCAAGAAAATATTAAGTAAAAAACACAAGAACGAAATCAACAATAATTTGCGGAAGCTAAATAAAAAATTATGAAACAAATAAGATAAAAAGCACTTGTAATAATTGAAAGTAAGATAAGAAATGCAAATGTAAAATTGAATATAACTTACAAACCCTTTTAGGATAAATGATAACCCACTTTTCTTTTTCAAGGCTTAAGAATAACCTCTCTTCTTTTTTCTAAAGCTCAAGAATAACCTCTCAAATCTTTTTTATAGGCTCAAGAATAACGTTACAAATTCTTTTATAGTTCAAGAATAATCTCACAAGGACAAATACACGAAAAAGCTAGTATAAGGAACAAAGACTTAAACTTAAGTAAAATACATGTTCTCAACATTTGTATTACTTTTCTCACTGCTACTTAATCAGATGTTGCTTAATCCTCTATTTATAGGATAAGCTAAGACTAATTTATCTGTTGGAGAGATCTTCAACGTTCACTGCTAATTAATTCTTTTGGACCGTTGGAAAAACATTGTTATCGTTATACAATATGACCGTTTCTCATAATCCGCTCCCAATCTTCTTCATTTGGTCGACCAATAAACATTTTCAATAGATCGATCTTCGTCGTTTTACTTCATTCGATCAACCGGTTGCTTTGGTCAATCGATCGATGTTGGTTCAGTCAGTCGATCTTCATTTTCAGCAAATCGATCTCTTGAATACGTTCATTCGGTCGACCTATCTCTATGGTTCGGTCGACCCATCTGCCTTCGGTCAGTCTATGCTCCCTTCAGCATTGGTATTTGGTTGACTGATCTGTATTCGATTAACCGATTCTCCACATATCCAACCAATCAATATTATTACTCAAATACTCCAATCAATCTATCCTTATACACACTTAAATAAAAATATCAATAACAAAGATGTTTTGTCATCATCAAAATAAGATGTAACCTCCTTTAGTTCAACAGGAAAAAATCTATTGAGCCAGCTATCAACACGCTTGTACGACCTTTCGATTAATTCTTGACAACCAGTATAAGTAGGTTTTTTAAAAAATTATAAGTAGACCCAAATACTTGAAAGATGAAATTCCAATGGTAATTTTGGTCAGCCTTGACAAGGCAGAAGCTAGATGTCCTAATGAATCCAAGACAATGAGATGGATTTTATGCTTATTAATTTGTAACTTACAGATATCTGAGAAGCATTGAATGGCATTTATGATTATTGTGACTGAATTGGTGCTAGCTCTACTGAAATTAGGATATCATCTGTAAAAAAATAAGTTGTATATA
>JAOXYD010255991.1:0-16090 GCA_028565735.1 Pinacopodium congolense
TACCGGTACCATTTCAAATAATTTTTTAAAATTATAAATTAATTATTGAATTTTATAAAATTTGTAAAATAGTCTATAAATATATAATATTGTATAATTTTTAACTTAATTTTAAATCTAAAAAGGTCAAAATACACAAAATTCTTTTTTTAAAAAAATTAAAAAAATTTTGGTACTGGTAATACTGGCCAATACGGTTGGTACAGACTGATATTTGAATCTGATATGAAATTAAAGAATTTCGTACCGAATTTAGGTCGATACCACCAATATTATCGATATCGACTGATACCGATACGAAATTTGAGTTTAACGGCTCCACACAATAACGTCGTTGAACTTCACTATAAAAACGTCATAATTTGAGTCATAACTGTGATCCAAACCATGAAAAACACTAAAAAGACATGGGCCATTATCACAGGTATTGTCACGACTATGAGACAAGTCATGAAAGACACCAGATAGAGTTTCAAACCTTAACAACGTCTTTCAATCGCGCTGTCGTACTTCCTAACAACTGTCATTAGTCTTTGAAATTGTTGATTATTAATCAGAAAAATTATGTTTTAATTATTTTGGTTTATTTTGAAATATTAGAGATATTTTTATTCTTAATATTAGGTTTAGGGTTTATAATACATATAAATAGTTGTCTTGGAATTCACGAACTAGTTGTAATCATCAATTATTGAATAAAATTCCTTATTTCTTTCAAAGAGTTGCATAGCCTTTTTTGTTTTGGCAAATCTTGGATCAGATTTGTAAATTTCCAGCTCTTGGATTGGAGTATATTTTTCTCTGTGAATACATGAACCCAAACTATGTTTATTTTGTGTTTGACAATGTATATAAATAGGCGATAATGGCAGAGAAGCCTAGAAAATTCTTTTAATCGACATTTTTCCAAGTGTTGAATTGGGAGGAATTTCAATCTATGTTTAGTTAATAACAAAACATAAATTACAAGTTCTGGATTAAAATGTAAAATTTTGAAAGAAATAGGAGCAAAGACGGAGTAAGCTGTGAATCTACAGAATTTTCTAAAGAATTTTAGAGATGAAAGCTGGAGAATTGAATTTCGGTCGACCGAATGGCTTAGGTTAGTCGATCGATAGCTTATACTTCAGTTAATCGATCCCTCCTAGTCGGTCGACCGAACGACTTCTATTTGGTTGACTAGACTCATTAATCGGTTAATTGAATATGTTGCCAACATGAAAAAAAATTAAGGATTGAAACGACATCTTTCGTGAATAAAAGAGGCAGTATAAAAAGTAGAGAAAGAGCCTAGATGGGAGAGCTTTATTAATAAATCAAATCCACATCTATGACATCGCTAAGAGGTGTGGATATAGACAAGGGTTCTTCATTATGTCCGGTACTACTTTTAGTTTCATAGTAAAGTTATGTGGCATAAAAGAATGGATCGCTCCTAAATCTATTATAACTATAGCTTTTAATTCATGGATAAGAACTATATCTGATACTACTGCATTTGAAGTCAGTGCATCATGAGGGCTAGAGTGAACACCTTATCTTGATCATGACCTACCTGTTGAGAGATGTAAGGTTATCCCTGACTGTATCCTCAAGATCTACCTCCCGAGTGCCTCTCCCCAAAGTTCGCCCTTACTAACTACTAAACTACAATCCTCCTTAAGGTTGTTAAAATGGAGGCCATACCATATATAAAGAAGACTGTTGATATACCATTACTGGGTAGATTCTAGTCAGATGTTCGTACTAACCACATCTGTAACAGCCTCTCGGTGTTATGTAGCATGGACCTTGTTATGCCTTGTCACACTATTGGCAAATGAAAGATGCTGAAATTGAACTTCTACATTAAGAACTTTGCCTATTACTATTTCTTTCTCCAAGCATGAATATGAATCCTCCTAGATGTTTACGGCCATCTCTCACCTTATCATGTGCTCAAATAGCTCTCTATCGAGAGCTCCCACTCCAGTTGTACTCTGGCAAAAATTTTAATTACTATTGTTGCTGTTATTGAAAATTGGAGGGTCTTATTGAGCGCCTTCCACTTTACTCTATAGTAAACAAAGTACCTTACTCTATGAGAATCCTCTTTAGTTGCTTAGCCATATCCACCAAAGTAAAGAACTTCTCTTAATAGCTCATAGTCATGCTAACAAAAGGAGGTTCCAACCCTAACGCATACTGGTTGTTCTTCCTTAACTCATCTAAAACAATCTCTATGGCATAACAGTTTAATTCAATGAAGTTAGTAGTGTACTCATACATTATTCTATCCCCCTGATGTAGGTTCAAGAACTCTAACCTGAGCTTTCATAAGCTGTAAAGGAGAGGAAATATTCCATAAGCCTCTTTCTAAACTGCAACCAGGTCACTGCACTTAAATATTGAAGGATATCATATCGATACCAATCTTTGGATACCTATTTTAAGGACATCTCCACTAGACCTACCAACTGTATCAAAATAGTATAGCTCATGTCTTACATCTCCACCTCATTGAAAAAATCAATGGCCTCCTAGGTCTAGTTCTGACAACTCTATTGGACGAAACCTTAAATATGCCATGAACACCTGCATATCCAACCTCTCTTATTATGGGGTTTCAACTGATGGTGGAATTGATTATTATTATTGCTGCTGTTGTTCGATATGCAGAACATGGTATTGTTAACTTATATCCTCGTCAAGAATGCTTGCATGTCAAATGTAGGTGCCTCATGAACTGTTTACTGACACTTATAATTCTTCAACAAGTGCTTATCGAGTCCTAGTCGTCTAGCACCTACTGTGCCTCCCAGTTGAAGCAATAGGACAGGCATTTCAACCTAGGAGAAGGCCTCATCGTAAGCCTCCTGGTTAAGTTAAGCAAGAAATCGAACAAGTCTGTTCATACTGAAAATGGAAGTAAAAGAATTGTCATTATCACCAATTAGAATAGATACTTATTTTGAATAAAGGAGTTACTTTAAAGATGAATTGGGTTCTTGTGTATTTACAGTAACAAGAAAATCTGTAACTGAGTTTGATACTAACTTTATCATCACTCGAAATAAGAATGTGACTAGCACTTGAGACTTGATAACTAAAACCCTCATATCACACGTGAACCTACTGCTAACAATAAAAGTAAGCTCAAAATCTAAGAAAAATAAATAATAATATGGATACACATAAAAACAATACAATACATAATAGAGATACAATATTGTTAGCATGAGTTATAAGGAAATTATAAAAAAATATGTAGAAATAGATAGGTTACAATCGACACTCTTTAAAAGTCACTATTACGAAGTTGATGGTAGTTGACCTGAAAAAAGAAAAGAATTTAGTGAAGTCTGACATCTCTTAGTAAGCTCGAATCGCCCTACGATACCTAGTGACATGTTCACACATAATAATAAAATATGCACATATACATGCTACATGTCACATCATATTAAATACACAAATAATCATAGAGAAGGAACATCGGTAGAACCCTAGCCTTTAAAAATAAATCTTCATAATACTAACCTCAAACGACTGTGGGGAGCTAAGTATCACCAATGACCCAATCATACTCCTCTACTTATATAACTATAAGGCTCTATTAATCCTAAGAGGTTGCGGGGACTCAAGCATCACTAATAGATTAGTCCTCACTCAATGCGTCCGAAGTCATAAACATATCAATAATAAACATAACAAACAAGGACTTGATCAAGAGCCAATCATTAACTAGGATTGGTCCATAGCATATCTCAACTTCATGAAACATAACAAATCTTATAATCATAAGTAATGTGCGTCTGCTCCCGATGCAAAATCATTAGGTAGCATGTCCTATAGATTTTTCCTTTCCCACAATCACAATCAAACACATCAACACATAATCAAAATATCAACAATGTAATTTCACTAAACAATCACTTGATCATGTAAAGATCATCATAAATGCTTGCAAGGTACCTTGGGTACCTAACCCCCTACATATATACTTAGGTATCATAGTGATATTTACATAGGTATCACGATAATGGCTACACAATTATGCATATTCATGTATATACATATAGGTACTTATATATGAATATATATATATGTATATATGTAATATATCATATAATATCCACATTCATAAGGATAGGAGAATCTATCCTGGCTTAACACTTAATCATTCATATCAGTACTGAACCATATTCAATAGCTAGTATGGATTCAGTATCAATAGATAGATACGAACTTATTTGATAAGAGTACTTGTTTGTCTGAGCTTTGTGATGTAGGCCCCACTCCTAACATACCTATTAAATAGGAAAGGAAATATCTTAATCAATGCCTTATAGGAGTTATTAGGATTGATTAATAACTTAGGTCTCATTTGAAATGATAAAGCAATCTAATTATGCAATTCGGTTATTACTTTTATTCTTGCTTAAACTTTATGTGATTTTTAATTAATAAAAGGTTGAGAGTTTCACTATGGTCCCTAATGAAAAAATGATTAACATAATTTATAGAATTTTTAAAATTTTTCTGAAAAAAGGTCACTGAAACGGTTGCTAGGATAGTAACTTCAACGACTAAAATATTCCTCCGATCATCAAAATATTCCCTCTAGTTATTGAGAATTTATCAATTTTAGATTTCAACAAATTTTATACTAGTTGAAACCTCTTAATGAGTAGAACAACTTTCATGAAAGCAATACTCTTAAAATCTCAACGGATTGCAATGAATTGACAAAAAACCATTTTGAACCCTAGCCTAATTTTTCATTAATAAGTGGTGATTCAAGAGTAGTTGACAATGAAACCTTTGGGTTTTGTTCTTGACACCGAGATGAGTTGATTTGTTTTAGTGGTGGTCAAGAACGTCCATCGGAGACTACTAATCGAAGTGTTGAAATTTTTGTCAGTTATTTTGTTTAATTTTTTTGATGATTTTAACAAAATTGAAGGATAAATCTGGTATGGTTGTGACAAGCTCAACAAGAGGAAGAGATTGGTATATAAGGTTGGTCAGCTTGAGTCGTCCGTGGAAAAGAATGAGTGGAGAGAGTGAGAGATAAATAGTGAATTTTAAGAGGGGTAAAAAAAGATAGTTTGAAAAGATAGGGGAGAGAAATGTGTTTATATGGGGGAGGGGTATTACAGATTGATTCCATTCTATATGAGTGGAAGATGATATGAGATATAGACCACCTATGAATGGGATTTGATTGAGAAGACAAGAATTTTCAATTTAAATTAAAAACTAATTTAAGTATAAATCTTGTAATTTCAAATAAATGAAGGGATTATGTTCATTCTTATAAAAACATAACTATTGAAAACATGTAGATGTGCCTAGATTTTAAATAAAAATAAACTAAGAACCTCAACTAAATAATAACTCAACACACAATAAGGCAAGTTTACCTATCGCTAAGTAATAAAACCTAAGCGAATTTAGGTTATTGATCCTCAATGACTGCAACTATCAATGAATTCTTATGTCTGTTATTTAGCTTACTCAATAGAGGAATGATTGGTTAATTAATTAAAGAAAATAAACAAATCAATAAATCAACTAAAAGTAAACTTCTAAGGCAACTCACAAGAATTAGTAATAATTATAAAGTTGGGTTCTAAGTAATTAATCTCTTTAAGATGCAATTGTATTCATTTATTAACCTTAATTTAATATGTTTTCCAGACTTTATTAAACCGTGGGTTCCCTAAGGTAAATCACACTTTCTCTTGAGTTATGTAATTCTATTCAATTTGATAAACCAAGCGAAATTTCCCTCTATCTCAATCTATCTACTATCTACTGAATCCATTAATACCTTCTATCGAGCCTATTGTTTTGATTAAGCTCAAACTTAATCTAGATATCTTATGTAAACTTATCTTTAAGACTCTATGCAAGATGCATTGTCTATAGATTGATTTAAAGCATACATTCTATTTCTCAATCTAAACTTGTATAATCATATTATTGGAATTGAAGTTTACATTAGTATAACAATCAAAAGCCAATGTCAATGATTCCATAAATAAATCTAACATAAATATGGAAATTTAATGTTAAATTAAGCAAACATTGAAATACTATATATCTTAGAGTTCATAAAAACCTAAATCCTATGAAAGTATTAGTTCCTATACATTAAAAAAGTCATAATAATGATCATAAGAAGGAAAGAAATAGAGATGCTCATGGTTATAGGTGGTAAATTCTTTGTCTTCTTAATTATCCTTGATGTAAACTCCAATCTTGATCTTGAATTTGATGTATTTGGATCAATTTTTCTCCTTCAATCTTGTGCAAAACCCTTGAAAGATGGCTTATGACTTGTCTTCTCCTCTTCGGTGGCTCTATGAAGGCTCAAGAGGCAAAAAGCTATGAGAAAGATGAAAATTAGGTTTAAAAATAGATTAAAGTCGGGTATAACTACAGTTTATGACACATCCCATATCCTACCCCATTGTTCTCTCTAGAATATTTACGTGGCTTAGGCTATAGGGTATGTTCCAAACTGAGGTTTTAAAGTTATTTTTTTGGCTTTTGCTTGCTCCCGGTCTTTTTTATATAACTTTTTTGTCACTCGTCTTTTGGCTTTGAAATTTGGTATGGAACTCAATAACGTAATACCCTTACTCCCCAAATTGATTCCATAACCATTCCAACATAAAAAATACATTCAATTGTGTTATATTTGAATGGATTCTGAGAGGAGGGTGAATTAGGTTTTTAAAAAATTCTTTGCAAAATTCTAAGATTCCTTAAAGATAATTAACACCTTATGAAAAATAGATTGTGGAAAATAGAAAACAATTACGACGAATAGACTACGAATTAAGCTATTCAATAAACAAAGTTAAGATGAATGAAAATATGTATATATTAGATGGATAAAATTAAAATTAAAATTTTTAATCAAGGAATTAAATTAAAGGAAAACTATAATTACATAAAAATTAAAGGAAGGGACGAAGGACACCATTGATTTATTCTAGTTTGTAGTGATCCACTTGCTCCTATATCTAGTCCCCAACACTATTGTTGAGATTTTTTCTAGAATAGAAGAATTACAAAATCAAATTACAACATCTTTTTAAAGGCTTAAGGCAAACCTTTCACTCCCTTTCAAGGCTAAAAAATAATCTTTCACAAGAACAATCTCTCATAAGAAAAAATACACTTGAATCTAATCTCACTTAAGTACTCTCTAGTATTTTTGGGAGGCTCCAAAAAACTAAAAATGAATGCAAAAACATGTATAATTGAGCACTTAAAAAGGAATAGCAAGAAAGAGCTTGACAATGCCTTTAAATACTTGACATCACTTTTCAGACACTTTAGATGATCAAAATGAGTTTTAGACAACCTATTTATAGTCTTAGGATTCAAACTAGCTATTTGTTACTATTGTACAATGTTATAATGCATTAAAATTGAGTTACCATTGGACTAAATCTCTAGCCGTTTGTTACATACGCTCTTAAACGACGGTTCCTGGGACTGAAATGGTGTCGTTTAGCCCCTACTGTTTAAGTACCTGGAATGTATACTGAACGATAGGAGTTGCACACCACTGTTTAACTCCTATTTAACCATTGTTTAGGTCTTCGTGAACTTATATTAAATGGCCCATCAACCATACCATCGTTTAGCTTAAACTTGGGCACCGTTTAACTACTTAACACATGTATAAACTTGTCTAAATATATTCAGTCCAAACCAAATTAATTCTTAACACTTTTATAAACTTTATAGACTCATAAACCCATTTAAAACATCCCCGAAAACATTTTTAACCAATCAAGAGGATTATTAAAATATTTCACACAATGTTCCTCTTGATTATGCAACTTTTATATATATATATATATATATATTCTAAAATATGAAAGAGTAACGCATGTAGTGAGCCCCTTTAAACATTAAAGAAAACTTAAATAAGGCTTATAATAAAAACTATAAGTCAAAACCTATAGAATTCTATCTTAATTCTTAATATCATCCATTAGAAATATAAAATTTAAATAAAAGAGAATTGCAAATGTCAATGTACTTCCCATTATGTATATCAGTAGTTGTACATGAAATAGCTTAAAATTATACTCATCAACAGCATAATAAACCTAGTTACAATACATGTTACCAAGGTCTTCAACTCTTTTTTTTTCTTTCTTTAACATAATGTTGTTAACCTCCAACATCTTCATTTCATCTTCAATATCCTTTTTTTTCTCCATACTAATAGCACTGTAAGTTTCAACATCCTTATTTAATGTAGATATTTTTTTTACCTTAATTTCCTAATCACTGCAGCAGACCTCATAGTAAATTCATCATCATGCCACAAGAAAAAGCTACATTTCCTAACCTACAAAAATATTAGTTAAATTATTACATAATAGACAATAACATTCTAAATTTTACAATTAAGCTTAAAGTCACTCATCCGATAACTAGCACGCTTATAAAACCTCCTCCCCAAATTATGTTTAAACTATGAAGTTTTTAATAGGGCTTTTTGTCTACAATACCAAAGATGGTATGAGCTTCTAAATTTAACAATTTATAAGTTGATTTTTATGACTCTATGATACACTTCTTCCTATATCCAATGAACAATACATATCATGATCATACTTCACTCCTTATAAGGAAGCATTTAAATGTTGAATCACATTGAAAAATCAGCCAAGAAATATATATAATAATGCAAAAAATTGCAAAAAAGTTAGAATAACTCTTTATACTTGAAAGATTCAATGATCTTTGATTTTTAGTTCTTTGATTGTGTCATCAATACTAGATTCTTAGGCACATAAGCAATACTAAATAGATGATAAAATCAGTGGCATTTTCTATAAAATATAAACAAATTGGTAATCAATATATAATTCAAGTCATTTTCAATATATAACTCAAGTTAAAGTGAAGGTAAATAGATAAGGGTTGATCATTCCTTTGATCAAACAAACTAATTGCAAACCTTAACTCCATCAATATCTTTGATCCTACAAAAACCTCAGACAATAACAAATGAAAAAGGTTTCAATGCATACTTTCTTGCATCTTCACAAATTTTTCTAGAATATCCATAACTCTTTTGACAATTTCATCATTTCGATAGAGTGATGTAGTCAGAAACTTAACATTGAACAAAGGCATTTCAAGCACTTTAACCAGAAATTAACCAAAAAAATCATACTGTTAAACATAAAAATCCTCATGTAAATCTAAACTCATATTGTTAAGACTAAAAGAAAATTGGTTATTTTTAACCAAATAATTGAAAAATGGGTCAAATTTTACAAGTTTATTTTTCCTAATTTTTTCACAAAGAAGTTGAGAAATATATGAGAATTAGGTCAAATTAATCTAAAACACTATAAAGTAGACAATAAATGTATATGGTCCAGAGGAGAAAACTTTACTAGAGGTGGTCAATGAGGGGGATGAGAAGCTTGAAGAAGCTAGAAATTGTAACTAGGTGGTGAAGATGCTACAACAGACCAAAATCAAATGTTGATTGTTGCACACACTGGTGGAGGAGGGAAACAAACTTTAATCTGCAGAACATCCAACGTTGCTACACTCTTTTGTCGCTAGTGAAAGACACAGAACCAAAAATGCACTTTATGAGGGATGAGGAGGAGATCTGGCTCAAGCAATGGGAGAGAAGACTGAGGTGCGAAGATGGGTTGCCCTAGACCAAAACTAGGACGGTGCCATTTGGTCTAAGTTTAGGGAAATTTTAACTATGGGCCCCCTAGCCAATACGGTGCCTAGCTGGTAAGTGGGACCCATAATTAAATTTTTGAAAAAAATATTGCCACGTGATACTTAATAAATGAAACTAATGGTGTTATTATATTAGGGTTAATTTCAAAAGTTTGGCAAATGTCAGGTTTTGTTTTTAAACGTTTTGGAAATATTGAGGCTTGACTTAAATATTTTAAAACATTTGGCTCTAACCTAGATTTGTATGAAAATTCTAAGGTCTAAATGAGTCTTTTACTGAAAAATCAAAAAAGAGAAGCACAAGGGACAATAGCGTAAGGAATGTCTAGTAACGTTGGTTTTCATCTTATAACATCAAGGTTCTACTCATCTCTTACATTTTTCCTATTATAACTGAGTGAAAAGTCGAAAATCTCATATCCAATTTGTTTAATTTCCAAAAAAACTTCTGAATTTTTCTATACTAAAAAAATCTGAAATTTTTTTAATATACTTGTAATAATATATCAACACAAAGTCATATATAATGCATTACCTATTTTTTGGGTTTGCATTAAAAAATGTCGACGAGCCAAAGTAGGAAACAAAATGAATGTATATCAGCAATTCATCTTCTCTTCTTTCAATTATAACGATGAAACATTGTGAAACAAGATATAGTATTCCTCCAAGATGGGAAAGGTTACGCATGGTCTTACTCGATTTGGCCGTTTTGTATCTAGAAAAGAGACAATTAATAAAGCCATAATAGTAGCAGAAAGGTTAAATGGAAAGAGAAATAATTTTAAGGTTAAGAAAAAAAAGAGTAATTTGATATTGATGTTTTGGATGAGATTTTTTTACATTCTTGGCATTACAAATTCAATATTTAGGCTTAGCTTTGAAGGGATTTTTTATTGTTCAATAACGTCACGAACCATTTCCCTCTTTTCTTTAATTCTATGATTCGACTTTAGGATTTTCCTGTGAGCAAATTATATATATTAATATATTTATATGTGTGTAGCTACAAATAATTTGTACTACTTGTTTATAAATGTAATATAGTGACTGAAATTGAGAATAAAGCCAGATATTTTTCCCAAAAGATTTTAAGTTATGACAAGAAATAACATCATCAAGTGATGCTCAAACCAATGAAATTATATCATTAAAAACATTACTTAAAAAATCGACCATGTGGACTATGTATACGGTACCTTGTATGGACAATTGTGAAATTATGAACTAATTTTGACCATTACTAACTCGATCTGTAATCTTCACTTCACTTACTTTATAATTCATATCATTAAAGTGAAAAAGATTGTAATCACGATTATTAATAATTTTCAACAAACTATGATCTTAAGCGCTGAAACTTTTTATAATGATGTTTACAAAATTTTTTTGCGCCAAACTTCTCCTAATTTTGTGATTCTTTTAAAAAACAGGTTGATAACGTTAGTATTTAAAATGAAGAATCTAAAAAAAATTAATTCAAATACACAATAAAAGTTTAAGCAATCCATTCTAGTCCATAATTTATATTTCAAATCTAAGCATATAATTCACATTATATTCTTTAATTTGTTTATATTTTAATTTAATGAATAAAGATATATAGCAGGAAATACTTATATTTGATATTAATATAGGGTATAATTTATTTAAATTAGACAACTATTCTATTGTTAAATTTAATATTTCAATATGTTTTATTATTAAAAGAAAACTTAAAACGTCATATTTAAAAATAGATTTCGATTTTAATACCTTGTAATTTTTTAAAGATTTGTACAGTTATTGCAGCTCTTTATAATTGGTTTTAATAGTAAATATACATTTAAAAAATTTTGTCATCTTGTGAATCATAAAGGATATATTTAAGAAATTTTCAATAGAATGATGACAAAAAATTAAAAGAGAGATTGAAAATTATTGAAAATCACAGGAAAGTCTTTAACAAATGACATTCTAAGGCGTGTGTTGAAGTTAATAAAAACTAAAAGGGTTAACTATATGTAAAGCATCACTCGGCCATTGAAATAAATGAATGAAGAAAGAGGACGAGTAGGAGGAGGGCGCAAGAGTAGTACGCAGGTTAAGTATGGTTTCGGAGCAGAAACATGCACTATGTGCTATCACACCAGCCATACACACAACCGAATAGGGTATGCAGGCTCTGACATGTAGCATGGTATAGGCCTAGAAGCTCTCAAGCTTTCATTAAAATTCACGCACCAATTAGCAACCATGCATGGCATATCCCCCATTGACGCCCTTTTTCCCCCCACCGCGTTGGCAAGTATGTTAACTAATTGGAATTATGGGTGCAGTTGGTAACATCTGCGTAATAGTGAACAAGATTTGGGTTAATCAAAACATGGAATCGTGTATAATTGGTGCGTGTATAGTTGATTGGACGACACGGCAGACCAAGTGAACTGCATACATTAATGGAAAAGCCTACACTAATCTTCCTATCTCGCGAGAACTGAAGAGCTACTAAGGTCAAAACTATTGAAAAAAGATAACTTTTACATTTTGATTTCCTTAAAAATTAAAGTTAATTATATACAATAAAAAATTTTATATTTATTATTTTAAAATTTTAAATTAATATATAAAATTTTAAAATTATATAAAAATAATTATTTAAATTTAGTTTAAACTCTTTTCCAATTCTTTTGAAAGAATTTACAAAAGAAGTATTATTAACGATGGGAATCAAGTTAGGTTGAGACAAATTTTAAAAAATTGGGTTAAAAAAGAAGAAGAAAGTCTCGACCTGGACGCAATTAAATTGTCCATTTGGAACAGTCTAGCTAAACTAAATTTTAATTAGATATTCAACAATAATTAGTATGCATGCTGAGAGTTGTAATTTAGCTAATTATTAATATAAATAATCATGATTGAAGCGTTTGAAAATGTAGAACCATCTACGTGTAAACGCTGATATGCATGCACATCTTTTAGAGTAATACTGTTTTTCTGGAGAGTGCAACTCGTAATAAACTAGCGAGCACCAAGATGCATAACAAAGATTGAACATGCTAATGACGTGGTTCCCTGTAATTATGCACTTTAATATCATCCGTACATAATTAACAGTAGTATAGTTCCTCAATAAAATTAAAATAAAAAACAAAAGTCAAAACTTCCCTAGCAACGTATGGTAACTGGCAGTTGTGGCAGGCCTTTCCTGCCCAATTTGTTCCCTAATCAAATCCTCTACTATTGCTTTTTCTTCACTTTATCTTCTGCTCGAGGGTAGCCTCAGCTTTTTCCAGCTTCTTAGAAAAAAAAACAACAAAAATGTATCAATGCATTTATAGAAATATGCATGCCAATTTCATGCATAACCCATCATTTCATACCTGACAATTGTACCTTCACAATCGGTCTTGTCACCTCCATTTTATCTGTGGCCGATTTAATAAGCCGAGACTTAAAATAAAGAATTTGACGACCTCCCGGTTCGGGACTTCTCTAGCCCTAATGTCACGTGTCGATAAGTTATAGGTCTTTTGTATTAAAAATTAATTGATTACGATAAATAGATGTGAAGGATAATTTAGGAAAACATGGGTGTGGATTGTTGGATGGATTTCAACAAAGTAAAGAAGTATGGAAATTGTAAAATTGAAATCAGAAATCCTAGTTTAAAAATACCGGACTTCTTTTCAATGGTGTTTGGTTTCTATTGATTAATGATGAAATGAAGTGGCTTTGTGGCTTTGTATCCTTAAAATAGAAATTCGAAAAGTTAAAGATTAGCTAACGGATAAATGAAGGTGTTAATATTCATCGAAGAATCCTTTGTGGAAGTATTAGTTCAAATGGGCGGGAAGGTGATGTCAATGTATTCTTAAGAACTTATTAAAGTGTGGCCAAATAAATTACAGTGCTTGCTTTAAGAAGAGGTGTCTCACTTTTTGTCTAAATGGTGGATGAACGCATACCTGTCTTTTACGATGTTAGAAAACAAAAGTTGGGTTAGCTTCCTCCTTAGGTACTAAATCAACGAATTCAACCATAAAAGGAAATTTGAGCTCTTTTAAAAGAATAAGGCCTATTATAACACTTTTTCCCACAAATTTTGAACTCGAATTTGAGGTGATTCCTTCAGGATGCAAGGGTTTGCTATTAACAAAACATGAGTGGCAGCTCTAAAAAAAAATATATCCAAGGGTGAAAATATGCGTAGAAGTTGGAATCTATAAATGGTATGCTAATATAAGTTGTCGTAGAAGGAGAATGACTCAAGTGTTATTGAGGTTATTAGGGTATTCTCAGATCAACATTCTCCTCTTGTTCTTGTTAGTCATATGGTAGTACCCTATGTAAAATAACCACATGGACGCTCACATGTTTTTTCAGACATATATGTCCATAAATGAGCGCTTTACTCTGACTCAACTTGAGTGGGTAACCCTATGAACCATTTGTTGAGTAGATGTGGTTGTCTTGTAGAAGAAGCAACCAAAAGAGTTAGACAAGGTGTCTCTTCATTAAAACACATAGAGTCTAACTGTCCTCCTTAAATCATACCACAATGATGATCTCTTTCTCAAAAGCAAACCAAGTTTGTTCGTTGTTTCTTAACATAGTTCCATTGTTAAGAACTCAAAATGTTAAAGACTTATTCCAATGTGTTTAGGATAACACAAGTTCTTGCATATGATTCTTTAAGAACTCAATCTATTTGTTCTGATTAAATTTAATAAATCACAATAGGTCGCAGCTAAGTATGGTTTTATGTAGGTGGGATGAGCATGCAATAACTGAATCGTCAAGGGGGAAGTTTAACCTGATCAACAATGTTTGTTAGTTGCATCGAGTAATTTAGAGTGGACAGATTGCTGGAATTAATGGTGATCTACAGAGACAATTGATGGTAATGCAGATGGCACAAGCTTTGGAATACATTCTATTGTGACAACATGATGATCAGGAATATGAGTATCTCTGATATGGTGCTTCTTGTATGATTTGTATTGCTTGGACTCTTCCAATCCACTTCAGATACGAATAGATGTGATGTTCTCGAAAGATAGGTTTGATGGTAAACATATAATGTTGATTTTATGGACAACTTGATTCCTATAGCAACTCTCATCATCTGAGGGGAACTTAATTGAATCCATCCAGTTACAATATAACCAGTTCATATTTGATTTGGTGTCTATAAATAGAAGGAAGTCATTGTATGTTGCCTTGTGTGAATTTCATTTCATCTTCTTCTAATTCCCATCTCTTCCTAAATGGATTCCTTACTGAATGTTCCCACCAACATTGCTCATTTAGCAGCTCTTGATCTTACAGGTCAGTTTTTTTGTTGCAAAAGCAAGCATTGTACATTGTAGTCTTCATATAAAAGTATGTTAACATTTTTTTTTTGGTGTGTGCTGATAGCACTTGTAAAGGTGAAATATGCAATGATTTGTGAGTACATTGGCACATTGAAGTTTGAATACGAATTAGATAAGGAGATAGTTGAGGGCTGTTGCAAAGAAATAGAGATGCTAAAACGTCAAGTAATTTAATGATACCATAATCAGTTCCATGTTGTTATACTGCATCATATTAGCATTTGCTTGTTTGATAATTAAATACAAGGCTTCGATGTTTGAATTTACAAATGTACTCCTTACAGGTTACTTCTGCTAGGAAATGGATTACAGAAATCATTAAATGTTTGAAACATGGAAATAATAGGCTGGGTATTGGTCATGTTGTTGGATTTGCAGAAAGTATTCACGGTTCAAAAGTTATTATCATCAGTGATGACGAAGAGACCGAGCAATGGTCCTCGACAATAAAGAGGGCAAGATCAACTTTGGAAGATTGTCGTCATTTATTGAAGAGGTCAAACCTGAACATCATAGACATCAGTGATGAGGAGGACAACGATGAAGATCCAGACTTCAGTTATGACATGGATTAAAGTATAAAGCACACTATATAAAGAAGGTGTGAGGGTCATGGGTTCTTTTTTGTGTGTAGTAGTGGCGCCACTTTTTGGGTGTGCATTGGCCACATAGTAACTATTTTGATGTGTAGGTCTTGCGCATTGACTATGGACAGTGATGAGGAGATCACCTTTGGAAGCCAAGGTAGTCTTTTGCTTTGACTTGAAGGTGATCTATTCATTAACATGTAAATGAATAATAGAAGCAATGAATGTGTTGTTCTTTAATCTGACTTCCCATTACTGTTATTAAGGCATATAATTGTTTAACATAAGAACCATCAACCATAAGTATATCATTAACAAGTGAGGGGATGAGACAACAATGAGTTTGCTTTGAAAAATACTTTAAAGTGAGTTGTTACAATACATGCTCATCTTATCATTATGAGATAGAGAGATCCG
>JAOXYD010256000.1:0-16088 GCA_028565735.1 Pinacopodium congolense
TATACTAAACTATACAAACATAATTAATAGTTTACCAATTCTTAAGGATTTAAATAATTTTAAATTCAATAAATAAATTATTTTAATAATTAAAATAATTTATTAATAATCAAAGAAATGTGTATTGTAAAAATTGCATGCTTTTAATAAAGTATTAAATTAAAATTTTAAAAATAAAATAAATTATAAATAATCTTTATCTTTTAAATTTTCAATATTTATAATATTATACATATGTGAAAGTAAAACAAATATATTTATCTTATAAATAATACAGTAATAATTACTTTAAGTTGAAAAATTTTTAGATTGATAATAGTATGATTTAAATATAATTTTATATGAACTAAAGGACTTTTGTTATACTCAATTTTAACTGAATTTAAACAAAATAGTCTGAAACTTATTAGAATTAAAATTTAATTTGAATCTTAAAGTGAAACTTATTTGAATCCAATTTAAGTCATTAATTTTAGAGAACCCAATTTACGACCTAAACTTAAAATAATTTTTATAGTTAATTCTGATTATATTTAAATAAAATAGTTTAAAATTTATTTGAATTTAAAATTTCACTTTAAATAACGTGATAGCCTTTTTTTTAAAATATATTACAAATATTATAAAGAATATTAAAAATAGTGTTTATAAGAAGAATTGAAAAAACAAATTTTTATCTAAATCTAATTTAAGTCATTAATTTTATATCAAATTAAATTAAAAATTTTAAACCCAATCAAATTAATTTGTGATCTAAAATTAATGACTTATTAGGTTTAAATAAATTTAAATTTAAGATTTAAATCATATTTAAATTTTAATAAGTTTCATATTATTTTATTTAAATTCAATAAAACATAAACAAAAAAGTCTTTTAAGCCATATAAAATCATATTTAAAGTAAACTATTATCAATGTAAAATTTTTTTTATTTTAAAGTAATTATTACTGTATTATTTATATGATAAATATTTTTTGTATTACTTTCATATATATGTAATATCATAAATATTGAATTTGTAAATGGTATAATATTTTTTTATTTTTAAATTTAATTTAATACTTTATTAAAATGAAAAAAATTTAACAGCACACATTTCTTTAATTATTAATAAAATTTTTCATTATTAAAATAATTCATTTATTAGATTTAAAATCATTTAGATCCTTATAGTTTGATAAATTATCAAATAGTCTATTATAGTTTGGTAAACTATTAAATAAGTCCTTAAGGTTTTAAATTAGTTTCACATATTGGTCCATTGTCATGTGTATCCAACTGTGCCACGTGGGCATAACGTTAGTCCATGTAGGATAAAAGTAATGAAGAACTGACAAATGAAAATAATTTGAAACTTTAAAGATCTATTTATTAGTTTTGAAACTATAATGACCTAATTGATAGTTTATCAAACTATAAGGGTCTTGTGTAATTTTAACCCCTTAAGGAAAATGAACCTCCCAATAGTATATAACATTTAAATCCCTAGCAGACGACTCACTTGCAGCTGGGGGTTTAACAACATCTGACGCTGCTGCAAAACCTACAAACGACAATGATAGCGAAAAAAAGGAAGGTAAAGAAATTTGAAAAAAGGAAGAAAGAGGGAGGAATAACGCAAGAAAAGTAGTTGACAGAGGCAAGACGTTGTTTATTATTATATATCATTCCTTTAATTTGTTTCATTATTTTGTATAATTTCTTTAATTTGTTTCATAAATAATGTTAAAATGTACTTATATTATTTTTCATCAATATGTGAGTATTTCTTTCATCATTAAATAATAATGTTAAGATATAATTATATTATATTTTCATCATTATATGAGTGTTAAATTAGAGGAGCAAATACTAGATTAAATTCTTTTAAATTTTAAACTCAATTTATTATATACTCAAATATTTTAAACTCAATTTATTATATACTCAAATTAAAATTTGATTAAAAAGTTCAACTACTTATGTATATACTAATACCAATTTCATTGTGGATGCCTGAGATATCTATTGGTAATACTAATTTCTGCATGATAATACTCAATTATAATCCTTATGCTATTAAGTTCCTCTCATAACACTGATAAAGTATCTCTTGATGTTTCATGGACATATGAATTTATTTTGTGTGACCTTATAATGTTTTTCTATGTTGAATATTTGTTAAATAATGGCTAGTAGCTCCGGTCCTATAATCATGTTTGAGTGTCATTATGATGAAAAATACATATTTATATCATGTATGCAATACAAAGGTGGAGAAAAGGATGACTTTCGAGCAAAGGTGGATGAGATCACAGGTTGGATTCATGCTTAACATAAAGAGGTTAGCATATGGAAAATTTTGGGAATTTATACATAAATTCCCATATAAATCTTTTGAGGATGGATTTAGGCCACTTCAAAATTATAATGACATAAGGATGCTGATAAAGTCGATAGAATATAGGATGTTAAAGATAGTTAAGGTATTTTTAGATAGGCACAAGTATCCCAAATTATTTACTACCATGGATCCAAAAATGGATATTCCCATTCAAGCTATTGAGGATGATAAAGTAAAAATAACTTATGCTAATGACCCAACTAATTTAGCCATTATTGTAGTAGATGACATAACTTAGAAATGACTTGTTAATGATTTAGATGTTAATTATGATTTGGACTATAAATATGGAGGAAGCATTAAAATGTAGTGAATTAAAACATTCTAATGATGAAATTAGAGAGGAAATATTCCAATGTCGCTAGATAAAGATTTGCTGGATACGACTAACTGGTTACCAAGTTCATAAAATGTTAATTTGGGTGATAATGAGCTTGAAGTAAGTGATGATGACTTTGGTCGTGTTGATGTAAGATCAGAAGAAGGAAATATGAGACCAATATTTTTAGACTTCAATTCAGTAAGTTTAATGGGAGGCAAATTTATTTTAAAGTAGAGTATGGTGTTTGACTCTGCTAAAAATTTTAAGAAGACATTGAAGGAGATAGATATCCAATTGGGGTTTAATTATATGTACATTAAAAATGAAAGGCCTAGAGTTACAACTAAGTGTTAAAAGAGATGTGAATATAGAATACATATGAGCAAAATACCAGGTGAGATTGCATTTTAGATTAAAACATTTCAAGAAAAACATCATTACGATAGGACTATTTATAGTACAAAAATTGACCACAAGTAGATTGCCATAAGTATGAGACATATTTTAGAGATAGTCTTAATTATAACTTGGATAGATTGACAGATGTAGTGTTGAGAGACTATTAATAAGAGTTATAACACACGAAGGGATATAAAGATAAAAAGTATGTGTTGTACTTGTTCTGTACTTATGGTTGCTAATTATTAACAATAGTTATAAGAGATCTAAATGATAATATTTATCCATTAGCATGAGGATATATGATCTAATCAGTTATAATTTTCCATGAGTGGTAAGCAAAAGGTATAACTTTTAAATTTTAAGATGTAACTTAATATGAAAAAGTGTATACCTCATATTGATGTAAATATTTTTTTTCCATATTATACAGGGACTACAAAAGTTGTTTAAGTATGATTATTTCAACATGACCATAAATTTTATTTCGAAAATCTTTGGTTACAACAATAATTAAATTTTTTTATGGTGATCAAAAGACATATGTGGAGTATTGCTTTAGCTTGTACACGTCAAGGCTTTGAAAAGGAAATGAGCAGGCTGAGAGATGTTCATATGAAGGCATACAAGTAGTTGAACAAGATTCTTGAGAGAAGATGGTGTATACATGCTTATAATAAAAGGTCAAAAAGTGATATCTTATTAAAATAACATTACAAAGTTTTTCAACCCCTTTACAAGGAATCCAAAGGACAAACCAAATTTGACTTACCTAGTGGTGATAAAGAGAGAAATTATGAAATAGTTCTACCAAAAGAAGTAAGGAATGACAACCTACAATAGCAATACTTGTTCCAACTTCTTATTATATTAAAGATGGAGAAGAATAAGAAAGAAAAAGATAATTACTTGAATCATTTAATAGTAATGGGAAGTTTAAGATTGAACATTATAACCATAACCATTATACTATTAATCTAAAGAAAAAATATTATACGTGTGGTAGGTGGGCCTTAACCGAAATCTCTTATAGTCATATGATCTGCGTAATAATTTTAGAGAGATAATTTAGATCAATATATGCATGACTACTATAGTATGGATTCTTATAGGCATTGTTATTGGAAGTCTATTAACTCATTTTTTAAGTAAATATTTTCTATCTAAAACCTGATGAAGAGCAAGGCCATTTCATCAAACCTCCTATGTAGAAAAAAAGTGCTAGAAGCCCAAAGAAAATCAGATAAAAGGAACTTTGTAAAGTGAAAAAAAACCATCATAATGTCAACAAGAGTTGGTGGTTACATCATATGTAAAAAATGCAAAACAAGTGACCATAATTCAAGAATATACAACATGCCATCATTTGGATCTCATGAAAGTAGTTGCATAAAAAATCAATGGTAATAATCTTATCTTTGCCATAACAAATTAGGGTTATATCATTATATACTAATTTCAAATGATAACAAAATATTTTAAATATTAATGAAGACTCATATTCATTTCTCTTCCAAAGGAGGTTTTGTAATGAACCAATCATCAAATTCATGTCTCATCCAAAGGAGGTTTTGTAATGAACCAATCATAAGAAGGAGATAATATCGACACTTAATATTTTTTGTATATACAAGTTAAATTGTATATGTTATTTTGTCTTTTGTTAGGTTAATGTAACATGATATGTCATTTTTGTTAACGTATCATTAAACATTTCTATATAACAATTCTTATAGAAATACACATTCTTATAAAAGCTTTATGGAATTTACTTTACTATTCACATATATTTAAGAATTCCAAAGTGTAGGTACCTGTAATATGTACCAAGTATAATGCAACTACATTTCATTAATATAGTCAATAAGAGATTATACACTTGTTTAAATTATCCCTATATAAAATACATAAATAACTCAAGGCATATATATTCCAATCATATCATACAAAGTCCAATCAACCTTATAACTTATATATAAAAATTCCCACTAAAACCCTAGACCTAACCTACATTAGCATCTTCAAACTCCATATCCATATAATTTTTCTATCATCTACCTTTTTCTCCTCGTAAATTATTAACTCCTTTTGTTAACTTAGTTTATTGATGACATATATACTTTTATGAGTAAATTCTTCATCATACTACTTAAAGAATTTGCAACCATTTTCTCCCTGCCTTATAAAACAATACATATGTTGCTAGTACAAATACAATATCCATTATATCATTTTAAATATATAGAAACTTACTCCAAATTTAAGACATCCGAAAGATCTTTAAGAATTTCTTTTAGTTTAAGATGTGGTTGATTTAGCCTCTAAACTACAACTGCAATGTATAGGTTTATGTTTTCCACTTATTATAGACAGTGTAAATGATTCCATATCCAATACTTATAACAAATGCAATATAGTGACACATTATAAATTTATCTCAATTCCATTTTAATAGGACAAAGTGACAAATGACGATATCAATCTACACCCACCACCATAAAATCTAATTATTAAAGTTAATCTCCAAACTTAAAATTAAATACATTATCACATTTAATTTCAATGCACTAGTTCCAATTCAAATTCCAAAATTTATGTGCTTCATTATGTACACGTCAGATGTACATGAATGATAGATATTGTGAACAATCAAGTTTTCAAACTATTGAGTTGAGTTATGTTAATGTTTCTTGATATCATGATAATACTTACAATGTATAATAGTTTTTTAAATTCTTTTATGGCAACACAAATTTTCAATTTAACACTAACCAGTGGTGTAATCAAGCATAAAACATAGGAGACTAGAGAGCAATGAACAATAGAAGAAATAATCGAACAATATGAGTTGGTTATGCACGTTGGAAATGATTTTAGTGTTTATACACATTAGTGATGCAAAGATGCACATTTCAATCTCGTGAAATAGCATTTAGTGTTTATGCACGTTGCTGATAGAAATAGAGGATGTTGTGATGTAATTAGACCTTACAGTTTGAAGAAATAATAAACCAATATGATTTAAAGCTTGATTATTTCACGTGTTTTGTCTTGACTGTTTCTATACTTTACTTCTAAAGTGTTAGTTTAGAGTGACAAAAGGGTGCCTACATCTAGTCCTTCATGGAACAATTAGAAACACCTTAACTAGAAAGTGGTGAATTGGACAATCTGTGTAATTTAATTTAAGAATTATTATGTTCCTTGTAATTAAATTGTTGAAAGTTGCTTTGATTTTCTCCTCTTATGCAAAGTTATTTTCATTTGTTCCTTTTTGTTCTTGTATGAATTGTTAGCTACCTATGGTTAGTTTGATGCTTGTTATATCAATATGAATTAATTAAATATGTGTCATTGTATTTATGTCATTTTCTTATACAACCCAAAGTTACCGTGTTGATCATTGACCAAATCACTTTTTCTAGCAGAACATTAATCTCCTAATAAACTCTAGTAATGACTTTCAAGTTAGATCATATTGTCCCTAAGAAACTATGTTTAGTATCTCAACTTTCATATGTACTGGTTGTCCCTAGTAATCATATTTTCATAGATCTATATGATTCAAATTAATTTCATGTCTGAATCCCAAAAGCAATGAACATGAAATACTCTTCAATCCCGAAACACGAGACATAATTGAGATATATGAGCTATAAATTTTAGAGATAAAGAGCAAAAGAGAATAGATAGGGAAAACTTTCAACTTATCGATGGAAGACAGAGGAAACAGGATGACGACAAGATGTTAAAAGTCAACAAACGGTAGAAACAATAGACAAGAAGAAGTGTACTAACATGAATGAGAGATCAGAGGCTCTGTTGCTAACGGAGGGGAAGAAGCATGGTGCTAGTAGAGGAGAAAAAGTTGCTATACTTATTTTTCTAGAACTCAATAGCATATGACATCATCTATTGTTGGTTTAAAATTTTAATGCAAAACGACGTTATTTTACAAATATAGTTTTGTTTTAATAAACAACCATAAAATGACATCCTAACTATAGACCAGTATGCTACTAGTTTAAAATTTAACGGTGAAACAATGTTGTTTTACCACTGAAATTTTGTTTAATAAATAGTTGTAAAATGATGTCACTTTGTAGCTACTTTAAAAACCATAAAATATCCTCTCTCTTTTTTGCAGTTGAATTTGCAATCCCTCTTTTATTAAACTAACACTATTTTCGTTGCAGTTTTAAATAACAAAATGACATCGGTTTATATTAAACATTCCAACTCCTTCCTCCTTACACATCAATGCCATGTCATCCACCCCATCATCTTCGATGTTAGCATCCACATCATCACAGATGATACATCATCTGTCACGTAGATTTTCACGTTAGCATTCCATTAGTGGAGCCTATAAAGCTAACAACAAGGGGTTTGCTGCAGTCTAAACAAAAATAATATAAATCCAATTCTAACCTAGATCAAATCAAAGACAAGTGCACCTTATCAATAAGTAGTATAAAATGAAGTAAATTGAGTATTGTACCCAAGAAACCTAACTGTAGGAATATCAAATTAAACGATGCATAATTCACCCAGAAAATCTAAGTTTGACTGATGTGAGAGAGGATTAAAATGAATAAATAATGAAATAATAGAAAGAAAGCAACCCGACATTGTTCATTAAATAAGATTTATCCAAAAGTAACAATTGGTTAAGGCTTCAGATTTCAATAGGTTAATTACTCAAAAATCTACGCCGATATGAATTAGGACATACTTCACACAATCAAGATATTACTAATGATCATAAAAATATTTTATTTCTTTTAAATTCAAATGACCTACTTTATTCATAAATAACTTGGAAGTGCCTCTTCCATTTGCACCTTTGAGCTGCTTTTTTATTCTTTTCATTCTAATTAGGCTCAAATAGAGTTGAACCTATTATATAATTAAAATAACTCATAAATAAAATAATTTCATAGATATTTAGGAGTGAAAAAACATTAAAACATAATATAAAAACTAATACAAATCATTCCTATCAACATTCTCACACTTAAATTGTTATTTGTCCTCGTGTAACTCATTTAGGCACTCAATAGAAAATCTTTTAAGGATGATTAAAGGTTAATCAAGCAACTCAATATGATTTATCCAATGAAATATAGCCAATACCATCTAATTCAAGGTTGATAATGGACTAACTGATATAGTCATCATACATAGCAAAATCAAGTCCGTAAGTATAATATTAAATACTAAATAGCAAGAAACTCACAAAAATTATTATGTAAATCTGTCATAGATTGATCAATTAGTTTAAATAATTTTTTTACTCATTCAGCCATGAAATGTCCTATAAAAGTGCTATGCAACCAATTATTCATATTGATTCACAATTTTACTCAATTTACTTTATAACTTCTTCAAACATTAACTCAAATAATAAAAATTAATCTTATATATAAAATGGACGCAAAGTACATTAATGCACTTTATGGATTAAGCATTTTAGGCTTGGCTGGGAAGTTAATTGATCTTTTTATGCGAAAGTGAACACCTTATCATGAAAACCCGTGATTATTCAACCAAGCCATCTCGCATCAACTGGATATTAATACCCCTCATTAACTTCGACCTTTTTATGGTACAAAGCTAGCAAAGTGAATTACTGCTTACTTTTATTTTTTTTAATGAAAATATCATTCTACACAAAAAAAACATCATAATGATCATCAAGTATCTATTTTTCAAAGTCATGATACAAATCAAACATCCATATTTATCAATATTCATAACTAGTTGCATAGACTTTCAAATTCACTTAAATAATTGAATTCATTGTTTATGTCTTAATTTCTACTCTAAATGGGCACAAAAATCTAAATAAAGCTTCTTTTAATTTAGCATTATGAAAAAGGAATCAATTACACCATATTTTCAAAACTATAATTAAGAAAATCAATGATCAAATAATAATCAATTCATGTTAACTATACTAATCATGTGCATCACATCAAGATATACTAATTAATATATAATCAATCTTAACATGATTTTCAATGAAATATCTAAGTTGGTTATAAGAAGACTTGCAATAATCCAAATGTGTATCACTCATGTATATTTTTTCATCCCACAACACTTAATTTGAACATTATTCCTAATGTTTATGCAATTAAAATAATGCATATAGGTAGGGAAAAGAGAAAGGAAATTCCCTTGAAAAGAAGATTTTACAATACCTTGTAGCCATTAGAATGAAACCTATGAAAGAGCTCAGAATAATAAAAGAAATGAGAAATAATAAACGAAAACAACAAAGCAAACAAAACTTAAAAATTGAAATTAAATCCTACACTTAACAAAAAAACACACCACACAAGATCAATGAACAGATGTGAAGGAGTCTAAAAGGAAGAGCATTTCATCTGTATTTTCCACCAACTTAGGTATGTATAACTTATCTCTCTGGTCATTTAACTTAAAAGGGGTCTCATTTGCTCTACTTACCTCAAGAACCCTAAATGGAAAAATCTTTATAACCTTGAATGGACTAGTCTATCTTGATTTGAGTGTTCCTACAAAAAGATGAAGACAGAAGTTAGAAATTGAAACCTGGTTGCTCACCTTAAAGTCTCGGCGTAATAGCTTCTTGTCATGCCATTTCTTCACTCTCTACTTATATAATTTCGAATTATTGTAGGCATAAAACCTTAACTCCTCAAGTTCATGAAGTTATATAAGTTTTTTTAGCATATGCAGAAGATAAATCAAAATTAAAATATTAGTAGCCCAATATGCACGATGCTCTAATTCAACAGGAAGATGACAAACTTTTCTATATACACTATCTTGAATGGTGATATGCCTATGGGTGTTTTAAATATGGCCTTATATGTTCAAAGTTTATCATCCATCTTTAAAGACCAATCTTGCCTAGAAACATTAACGGTTTTCTCTAAGATTTTCTTTAACTCCCTATTATAAATCTCAACCTGTCCATTAATTTGGGAGTGGTATGGTGTGGTAACTTTATCAGTAATCCCATAATTAGGAATAATGAATCAAACAATTTGTTATAAGAATGCAACCCCCATCACTAATAATGGACTCAAGTGTTCTAAAACATGTAAAAATATTTCGTTAAAAGAACTTGTCAACACCCTTGACCTCATTTGTGAGCAATGTCTCTCCTTTCATCCATTTGCTAACATAGTCAGAAGTAACTAAAATATATTGATTGGAATATAACTTAGGGAACAACCTCATGAAGTCAATATCCCAAACAGAAAAAACCTTACAAATAAAAATATAAGTCAATGGCATGTCATGCTTCTTAGTGATGCTTCTAACCTTTTGACATCTATCACAAGATTTATTAAATGTATATGCATCCCTAAATAAGATGAGCCAATAGAACCTACACTCTAAGACCTTATGCTTCATTCTAAATTTCCCATAATGCCCATTAACCTGCCTAGAATGACAATGATGTAAAATAGAGGACATTTCCTCTTCAGGAATGCAACACCTATCTATCTTATCCACACAAATCTTATAAAGTAAAAGATCATCTTACAGATAGTGCTTTACCTATGATAAAGCATAAGAAAAATTAGGAAGAAAGATATTACTAGTCAGGTAGTTAACATAATCAGCAAACCATGAAATGGCTATTATTTCCATGATATGTTCATTAGGAAAAGTCTCCTTGATTTCCTTGGTGGTCACAATCTCCATGATAACTTTATCTATCCTTGACAAGTGATTAGCTACAAAATTTTTAGCTCCATTTTTATGCTTTAACTCGATATTGAATTCCTACAAAAATAGAATACATTTAATTAGCCTCAATTTTGCATTTAGTTTTTTCATCAAGTACTTTAAAACTATATGATTAGTGTAAACAATGACTCGAGATAAAAATAGATAAGACCTAAACTTATCCAAAGTAAACATAACCACTAACATCTCTTTTTTCATGGAAGTTTAGTAGCGATGTGGACTATTTAAGGTCCTACTTGCATAGTAAATGAGGTGAAAGATCTTATCTTGCCACTGGTCCAACATAGTCCCTATTGCAAAATCACTTACATCATACATTAGTTCAAATAAAAGAGATTGCTTAGGAGATACATGTATAGGAAAAATAACAAGCTTTTCCTTTAACAAATAAAAATATGTCATATAGTTATTATCAAAATTAAACACAAAATATTTCTCAAGAGACTTAGTTAAAGGTCTAATAATATTAGAAAAGTCTTTAATGAACCTACGGTAGAAACTAGTATAGCCTAAGAAACTCCTAATGGATTTAACATTGTTTGGTAGATATAGTTTCATAATGACAACTATCTTGATTGTATCTGCCTTTTATGCCTTTGTTAGAGACTTGTGACCTAACATAATGCATTCTTGAATTATGAGATGAAAATTTTCGTAGTTAAGTACTAAATGGGTATCTTCATATCTGATTAAGTCTTTCTTGAAGTTTTCTTATTATACATCAAATGAAGTGCCAAATACAAAGAAGTTATCCATGAAAATCTCAATGTAAGTTTCAGGCATGTCAAAGAAAATAGCCATTATACATCTTTAAAATGTAGCTGGAGCATTATATAAATTAAAAGACATATGTTTATATGTAAATGTACCATAGGGACATGTAAACATTGTTTTTTATTAATTTTTCGTGGGTACTAAAATCTATAAACACCTAGAATATCCATCTAAGACATAAGAAAAGTTATGTCCACCTAACTTCTCAAGTATCTAGTCAATAAAAGACAAATAAAAGTTATCTTTTCTAGTGGAATTATTCAACTTTCTATAGTCTACACACATTCTACGCCCAATTACTTTCCTAGTGGCTATCATCTTATTCTTTTTATTTTGCATAATAGTGGTACCTCCCTTTTTAGGCATAGCTTATGTAGGACTCACCCAACTAAAATTAGAGATAGGATAGATACTACTTACATCCAAAAGTTTCACTATCTCATCCTTTACAACATCTTTCATATGTGAGTTGAGTCTTCACAAAAGTTATACCAACGCCTTACTTCCATCCTCAATAAAAATGGGGTGCGTATAGAAGGAGGGACTAATACCTTTGATGTTTATAATAGTCCACCCAATAGCTTGCTTGTGGTCTTAAAACACTCTCAAAAGCCTCTCTTCCATGGTATCTATTAAGTAAGAAGAAATAATAACTGGTAAATGCTAAGGTAGGTTTAGAAATACTTACTTTAGATTAGTAAGCAAAGGCTTGAATTCAAGAGAAGGATGCTTTTCAATTGATGGCTTGGTTAGTGGCTATACTAGTCTCTGGAGAGGCTTATGAGTTTTGTACTGTGTCCATTATAGATGCTCTATATAAGCTTCTTATGCTCCTAAATCCTCTTAAAGCTCTTCACCTAACTCATTGAGTACTCTTGTACTTCTTCGTTCAACAATCCTGCACAAAACAACTGAAAAATGATGAGAATCAGGAGAATATATATTAATGAAATTACAAGAGTTAAACATAGATGGATGTATCATAAATAAAACACATCAAACACTATCTCCTCATCTTGAAGCCTCAAGATAAGCTTTCCTTGTTGTATGCCGATGATTGTCCTCGTAGTAGCTATGAAAGGTTAGGTCTTTTAAGAATGATAGGGATGTCTCTATCCTCCTCTATGTCAAGGACTAGGAAGTCCAATGAAAATATGAATTTATCTACCTTCACAAGCATGTCCTCAATGACTCCCCTCGAGTATTTAATGGACCTATCTATCAACTGAAGTTTGATGGGTTTGGACTTTACCAAACCTATCTTCTTGAAAGTAGAAAGACGCATCAAGTTAATACTTGCACCTAAATCCATCAAAGTCCTATCTATAAACAAATCACCACTAATTCAAAGAATAGTACAACTCATAGAATTATTGAGCTTTGATGATAACTTCTTCAGCAAAATAGACAAATACTTCTTATTTAGCTTCAATGTTGTATACTCCTCAAAGCTCTTCTTGTTGGGCAAAATTTCCTTAAAAAACTTAGTATAAATGGGCATCTGTGCTATGCCTTCAGCAAATAAAATGTTAATATGCAACTTCTTAGTATAAAAGGGCATATGTGCTATGGCTTCAGCAAATAAAATGTTAATATGCAACTTCTTGAAAATTTCAAGGAATTTACCAAACTGCTTATCTAATTGTTTACCTTTTAATCCTTGAGGATAAGGGATCCAAAGTTTTACCAGATTGATGATGGGGTCGACAAATAACATGATATGATCCTCTTGTGCAGCTGGTTCTTTGATAGCGCCTTATATATATATATTATTTATAATTATTTTTTAGAGATATTTGTATATAATTTAGGTACATATTTGGATTATTTATGAAAAAGATGCTATTGAAGTTATTTTGGATGATTCTTTGTGAATTATAGGATTTGATGAGCAATTTAAAGCCCTTTTAGAACTAGAAGAGGTGTGGAATCAATTTAAGAACTTAGATCATCATGTTATGAAATTTCACCCTAATTTTTAAGCCAAGATAGTGAGCTATAAAGGATATATCAAGATGAGAACAAGATAAGCTCCAATAGGCACTATTTTTGGTACGAGTAACTTTAATGGTATATTAGATGTATTTCTTGAGCTCAAATTAGTATGAAACTTTGTTGGGTGCAATAACATCATATAAGGACCCTTCATATCAAATTTTATAGCTATTAAAGGTGTATAGAAGGAATTGGAGTAGAAAAAGTGAAGAAAGATAGAAGCTATCAAAAGACCTACGGCCTGGGCCAGGACCCACCCCCTGGACCTATGTCTGTAATATCTTGGTAGAGGATATCACGAGAAAAACCCACAGCCATAGGTCATTTGTAAAGGGGTTATAAAATAATCATTTTAGGGTTATTTTCTTGTGAGCTCTTGCCTTAAAACACCACAAGGAGCCACCAAGAAAGGTTTTGAGATCAATGACCATCTCCAAAGGATTTCTACATAATTTTAAAGGAAAAAAAGGATTCAAAATACAAGAATTGAAGAATCATGACAAGGAATTCACATCAACCATTATTGAAGAGTCAAGGAGTAAGATTGAATTATCATGGTCCTTTCTTTCTTTTTCTCTTTATTGATTTTTTTTATAATTCAAACTATTATTAGGACTAAATTTTTTCATTAGGATTCGGGTTTCTATGAACTCTAGGATGTATTATTTATTGGGTGTTCATTATTTAACCTTGAATTTTCAGATTTTATATTAGGATTGTTTATGAGTTTTAATGAAATTATTTATTGAATGTTATACAAATATAAATGTTGATTTCAATACTTTGATTTTTGTATGCTTAATTAAGAGCCCACTGCATATGTTTCATCAAAGGATCAGATCATTGTGTACTTTAGAATTACTCCATAAATAATATATCTTGCATGGAGACCTAGAGATAGACTTACATAAGATGTTCGCATTTGTTGTGGGTTTAGCCAAAGCAATAGGTTCTATAGAGCGATGTAATATATTCAATCAATAGAGAGAGACAAAGAGAACTTTCTCTTAATTTATTAACTTGAATAGAATTGCATAATTCGATATAGAGAGTCATTTACATTAAGGAATCTATGAAGTAATGAATTTAGAAATTAACTTAAATCAAGACAAATGATGAATACGTACATATCTTAAAGGGATTAATTACCTGAATCCTAATTTCATTGTTATTGTTATCTTTTGTGAGTTTGGTCGAGCAATTTAATTTTATTTATTTCTTAAATTTTCTCTACTAAACTAATCAATCTCTTTGAATTTTGTTAAGCTAGATAGTTTACATAGACATTTACTAGTAATAGTAGTCCCTATGGATTTGACCTTAGACTTACCTTAACTATATTGCATTATGATAGATACACTTAGTTAGTTATGTGTTGTAGTATTATTATTATGGTTTTTGGATAATTTTAATTAAAACTAAAGCAAGTATCACATGTATCATTCTTCCTTTTCCTCTTTGCTTTCTTCTTAACTCTCTTTCTCCTCACTCTTCTCCACTTCTTCCTCCTTCTGCTTCTTCTCAATTCCCTTAAGTTGTTTACTACTTTGTAATGAGATTACCATTGCATGTACTCTTAAGTTAGTCTTAATAGTGCTAGGAAATGAATCTGGAGTCATCTCCTTCATCAAAATCACAATTTAGCTTCTTAGTTTTACATCCTAAGCTTAGTTTTGGAGATGTACTTCGTAAGTAGTTTTTTAAAGGTTAGATTTATCTAGTAATATAGAAGTGGAAGCTTTGAAACTTGGAGATAGCAGTCTTTGAACATTGGATGGCTATGATTATGCCATTTGATCATTTCTCTAAGAGAAATTAGAGTAATTCTTCCATAGTGGATTGTAGGTGTTAGAAAATATATTCTCTCTCTACATATTATAATGGTCCACATAATGGACCTCTTTTTACTTCTGTACAAAAGGATTTTCAACCTAATATTCTGAGGATGGACGGAAATCTCCACCACAATGCTCACACATAATACAACTCTTCATCGATGAGCCCACTCTTCCCTTGACATTGTGCATCAGACTATCCAACTTCTTTATAAGAACCTCCATTTGAGCTGAGAAGGCCACTGAATTATCTACTATATGAGCACCTGTTGGTCTTCTAAGATTCCTCTCTATATAATACTAAAAATTGCTTGTGACCATCTCATTAATAAACTTTTAAGCCTGCTCTAGTGTTTTACTTATTAAGGTACTTTCTATTGCTACATCTATAGTACTTCCGGTCGATGGTGTCACTCATGTATAGAAAGTGTTAACTTGCTGTCATGTAGGGAACTCATGACTAGGGCATTGTATTAACATATCTCTGAACCGCTCCCATATCCCAATGCCATAAATAAGATGAATTTTGGTCACTTAATTTCCTTTTCTTGCCATTTATGTTGAGAATTGGCCTTTCAAGATCTAATTCATACAAACCATTTGTAAGCAAACCAGATCCATAATAAACAT
>JAOXYD010256008.1:0-16087 GCA_028565735.1 Pinacopodium congolense
TAAACTTCCTCGTGGGATCGATACTCGGAGTCTTAAATATACTCCACTTTATTACTTGATTCGACCGGTACGCTTGTCGAATGTTGGTCTCAAATTAAATTGTTAAATTGTGCATGAAAGATAGATTAAGTTGAGCTCATTTTATATGTGGCCAATCGCAATCAGTATTGTTAAGTTTGATTCTTGGTTATTTTTCATTTAAAACTTAGGCATATCCATACACCATCAAGACTTAACATACAAAATCAATTCATTTTATTCCTACCGCATTTATCTTTGCAAAACAAAGAGGAATTTTTTGGTTTTTAGTTTAAATAAAAATTATTTTATTCTTTTAAATAAAAATTGGAGAACTATTTAAAGGTTATTTAAGTTTATATCAAAGGGATGTGTTTTTTTTATAAATTTAAAATTCTTTTCACATCTTATTTTTAGATACTTAGGTAAAATTATGTTAATATTTACACCATATTTATGTTTTGAATGTTATATAGATTAATTGAATTATTAATTAAATTTACATTGAATGACTATTATGGCATATTGGTGGATTTTTTTTTACAATTGTTTAATGAGATATGGAGTTTGTAATGTTTTCTAAAAGGACAGAGGTCATTATATCAATTGACTAATGTAGCATATAGATTGATTAATAAAGAAATTAATTCGATCTTTCTATTTGGAAAAGAGGTATTATAGTGACTACTTTTACTTTTAATGAATATTTAAAGGGACTTGGGCTATGAATACTTGAATTTTTAGTCCTTTAACATCTTTATGACATTTTGGTGGGCCTTAAGGTATATTGGAGAGAGACCTCAAGAATAAAAGCATTTGAGCATTCAATGTTATCAAAATTAAACCCTAGAGAATTAAAAAAAAATGTAACCATGCAAATTTAAAATGTTATTTAAATAAAGGTTGCTATCAAAGTTATTTTTGGACTGATCAAGCTATTAAAGGTTCTTCTCCACTTTTAAGAATAAGTTATAATCTTCTTTACCTAAGAGTAAATAAAGAGTTTCTTCGACTTTGGAAGAAGAAGAAGAAGGTAGTGAAAAATTAAAATGATATTGGGGAGGGAATATAGGTAAAATTATTTACTGAAACACTGTAAAGTTGTTGCCACGATCTTATATTAATTGATGTCATGTGATTAAATTGCTTTATACTGTGGCTATAAGCCAAGTATATTCCTAGATCATATATTTTCTATTGTAAATTAATTTCTAATAATAAATTATATTCTTTTTGGTATATTAGTCAGACATTCGAATATGTAGGACTACTAGTTCAAAGAGACTTAGAGTACTTTGATATTACTAAATTCATTGCCTCTTTTTTAACAATGTCGTATATCAATTTTCATATATTTGATTAAGTTATTAAATTGCACATCTAAAGAATTACTAAAATAACAGACATCTAATTCACCATTTTTGAGTGCCATATAGGATCAATAAGTAGAAACCAAAATTTTTTTATTAAGTCATAATTAACGACTACCCAATATCAAATCTTATAAAAGTAAAATCAACTAAATTTTTAAAGATTTAATTTTCTCTTGAGTTCTTATTACGCATGTTATTTAGTGTTTTCTAGTTTTAACTACAATACAAGTATATAGATAATAACTTATATTCTAATTGATATAAATCCTACGAGGATTGAATCTAGAAACCTAGCAATCTGAATTGAACTTGTTTAAGGTAAAATAAAATTATTGAAACTGAAAATTAAATTTAAACTAACAAAACTTAAATGAATTTAATTGCAGAAAGAACCAAACAACGAAGATACTCAATAAGGGAGACTTAGGGGTTGTTTTATCCTTATTTATCTTCCTTTTACCTTATTGATTTAACTGTTTTTTTACCCAAGATTTCCTAAAGTTTCATTATCTTCTCTCAAGGTGAAACTAATTGTCTCTAATTGAAATGAGATAGAATTAATCTTGCAATCTCTCAATTTATAAGACCTTTCCTAAAGATTTAACTACATGTGAAGCAATCATATAGGCAATTAATCAAATAGTTAATATCTCTCTTCAACTACTTATTAATCTATTAATTTTAGGTCCATTAAGTTACCAACTCTCGTTGCATACTCTAACTCAAACAAATCAAAACAATCTCTCGATTCGAAGTGATTATACTCTTAACAGTTAATACAAACAATTATGCATTAAATTCATGTAGTAAAAATTAGATAAATAATTCAAAAAAATCCCTAAAATAGATTTAGAAATCCATAATCATGCTCAAATAAAGAGTATTAAGATTAAACATCAAGGAAAGTAAAAGAGAAATAAACTAATGAAGATGAAGAAGCCCCTTTTACTGGAAAATCTGGATATCACTTGTTGAATCTTGACTGTCCTTCTTATTCTTGAGTTTCTTCACATTTTTCCTCTTCCAAAAACCTTCTTTTCTGTCTTAGATGTCTCCTAGGGTCAGAATGGGCCTACTAGGTTCATTCTCCTGACCTCTTAGTCTAAAAAATTTATGAAACATGTCTCTACGCGTTTTACCACATTACCTTACCAAATCAACTTTTTTCAACTTTAACCTTTTCTTGGTATTTTCACTATATCTTCATCTACAGACCTTCTTTTGGCTTGATATTTGATATGTAGGCTTCGCACATGTTATGATAGCTCCCTGTAAAATTTCATTGCAATTGGAGCTCTCTAAGGGCATATATGCATCACCAAACTTGTAATAAGAAAACAGGTACTGGTTTTGGGTCTCATTTGTTATCTGCACATCCAAATATCAAATTGCATCAACCCATTCCTCAAATAAGTTCGTATTTTGTCCTCAAAAATAAAAAAACAAGAAAAAATTGAACCTAAAAGATAATAAAAGGATGAAAAAGTTCATACTAACTAAGATTAACACATATAAATAACACTCAAAAAGCCTAAAACTAACCTAGAAACATAGCACGAAAACACACTTATCAATTTCCCCACACTTAAACATTTACTTGTCCTCAAGAAAATCAAACACAATTATTACATTCCATCAAATTATTTTCAAAGGGACCAGGTGCATGAAATCTTTCAAATTTTGGCAACTCGACTATCAAGCTACTACACACATCATAACTTTTTCCTTAGTTTACATAAATAAGCTCAAATTATGATACCATTTATCAAAGGTAAATATAAAACCAAGATGAATTTTCCTCACGATGTTCACTCATTTCACTCATGTTTTTAAGGATTGGTGTTTCGCTCAAGACTCCCTCTAAATTTAATAAATAAGCTTCGTTCCCTTGTGGTTAAAATTTCCTTTCCATTTACTTCCTCATTGGTGGCATGATGATTGGAAAATTTTAAAACCTACAAATAAATAAGAGAGAGAAAGTAAAGTGGAAGTGAATTTTGAAGTAATGGGAATATGAAAAAAAAAAGGTTGTTCTTGATATGGGAGAAGAAAAATCTTTGAAAGTGATGGAAAAATGATGAAAATTTAGAAGTAAATTGGTAGGTTTGGTGAAAAATAAAAATAAAAATAGAAAGATGACAGAGTTAGAATGAGGCACCAAGAGCTTGGGAGTGAAAGGCCTAAAAAAAACAAGTTAGGGTTGGAACAGAAAAATAATATTAAATAAATAAAAAAAAATGCAACGAGAAAAAATAAACAAAATAAAAAAAAGCAGGTTGCATTTGCAAGATCAGCTTGCCTAGGGTCACCTGTCGCTAGCGACAATGACAAACGTAGCTGAATTAAAATTTTTTAAAAATAATTTTTAATATTTTTTTTAATTTTTCATCATTTCTCAGCTTTTGAATCATCCTGAACCTATACAATTAACAAACCGACACTAACTAATTAACTTCAATAACTTTTAAATAAAATTAAAATCTCAGTTAAACACAGTAAATAAACATTTAATTACTAACAAAACATGCTAAGTTAAAGTCATTAGCTTGACCAATCTCAATTACCACAAGATCAAGTAAGATACTTCCCTTTCATTAGAAAGAATGCCTCCGAAGTAGTGTTTGCATCTTTGACTGTTAACTTTAAATGTTTTGCCTTTTCATTCACCAATTTCAATGCTTCGTGCTTAAATACTTGGTTGACTTTAAATGGACCACTCTAACAAGATTTAAGCTTTCCTAGAAATAAACAAAGGCAAGAGTTAAATAGCAATACCTGATCACCATTCTTAAATTCCTTCTTTTTGATATGAGCATCATGCCACTTCTTCACTCTCTCTTTATATAGTTTGGCATTCTTATAAGCATCAAATCGTAGCTCCTTCAATTGATTAAGTTGTAGTAGTCTTTTCTTGCCAGTTGCTTTTTCATCTAAATTAAAATCATTGGTAAACTATTATCGGTGCTCTAACTTGAAGAGTAAGTGCCAAACTTTCCCACAGATAAGATGAAAGGGAGTGGTACCTATTGGTGTCTTGAATGCAATTCAGTATGCCTAAAGTGAATCATTAAGCTTTAGTGCCCAATCTTTCCTCAAACCACTCATTGTCTTCTCAAGAATTCTCTTCAGCTCTATGTTCACTACTTCAACTTGCTCGCTTATCTGTGGATGGTAAGATGTGGCTATTCGATGGTAAACTTCGTATTTCTTGAGCATGACTTCAAAAGGCTTTTTACAAAAGTGTATTCCTCTATTACTAATGATCTGGCTTGGTACTCCAAACCTATTAAATATTCATTTTATGAACTTCTGTACTACCTTACCATCATTGGTTATGGTGGCTACCACTTTTACCAATCGAAAGGCATAGTCGACACCAACTAGGATATAGGTGCTTCCAAGTGAGGATGGGAATGGTTCCATAAAATCGATTCCCCATAAGTTAAAGACCTTAGCTTCTAGAATGTTAGAGAGTGACATCTCATCTCACTTTGAAATATTTCCTACTCGTTGGCATCAATTACAATTCTTAACATACTCATGTGCATCCTTGAATAGTCTAGGTTAAAAGAATCCGCACTCTAGCACCCGAGTTGTAGTCTTGATGGCTTTGTAATGACCTGGATAAGATGAATTATAACATTATGTTAAAATTTCAAGCATTTCATCCTTAAAAACACACCTATAGATTAGTCCATCAACATATATCTTATAAAAGATAGGCTCATCCCACAAATAATGAGTACACTCAAACAAAAATCTCTTTTTTTTTTATAAGTTAAGTTATGAGGAAGGATATCACCTATGATGTAGTTCGCTATATCAATAAACGATAGAATAAAAAGATCAGTTACCAACATCAAGGACTCTTCGGGGAAGTGTTCATTGATATTTGCACATGATTGCATTTGCCCACCTTCTAGACGTGACAAGTGGTCCACCACTATATTCTCTACTCCCATCTTGTCTCGTATTTCTAAATCAGATTCTTGTAGGAGTAATACCTACCAGATAAGCCTTAAGTTAGCGTCCTTTTTGGCAAATAGATATCTTAGCGTTGCATGGTCAGTAAAAACAATTACCTTTGAGCCTAAGAGGTATGAGCGGACTTTGTTGCATGCGAACATCACAATTAGCAATTCCTTGTCGGTAGTGGCATAATTCATTTGGGCTCCTGTCAAGGTCTTGTTGGCATAGTAGATGACATGTAATATCTTCTCCTTTCACTGTTTTAGAACACACCCTAATGCTTGGTCACTAGCATCGCACATGATCTTGAAAGGTAAAGACCAATCCAGTGAAGTTAAAATTGGTACAGATACAAGTGCCTCCTTCAACCTGTTAAAATAATTTAAACAGTTGCAATCAAAGTGAAAAGGCGTGTCTTTAACTAACAAATTAGTAAGGAGTTAAGCAATAAGAGAAATCTTTAATAAATCGATGATATAACCCAGCATGTCCCAAAAACGCTCTAACACCCTTTATATTACTTGGTGGCAGAAGCTTCTCAATAACTTCTGTTTTGGCTCTATCCACCTCCATGCCTTTGCATGAAATATTGTTTCCTAAAATGATGCCTTCGTGCATCATAAAGTGACACTTTTCCTAGTTGATGACTAGATGCAACTCTTCACATCTTTGAAGTACTCTATCTAAAATTTTCAAATAGTTATCAAAGTTGTCTCCAAAGACTGAGAAATCATTAATAAACACTTCCACTATATCCTCCATCATATCTACGAATATGGCCATCATGCATCGTTGAAAAGTAACTGGAGAATTGCAAAGGCCAAAGGGCATTCTTCTATAGGTAAAGTTTCCGTAGGGGTAGGTGAATGTGGTTTTCTCCTGATCATCATAATGTATAAAGATCTGATTGTAGCCTAAATACCCATCTGGAAAGCAATAAAAGGCATGCCCAATCACTCTCTTAATCATTTGATCTAAAAAAGGTTAGGGGAAAATGATCCTTCTTAGTTGCGGTGCTAAGCTTTTTTTAGTTGATGCAAACATGCCAACCTGTGATTGTTCTCATCGAAATCAATTCTCCTTTTTCATTTTCAACCATAATCATGCCCCCTTCTTTGGTACATACTGTACTAGGCTCACCCATTCATTATCAGAGATGGAGTAAATAATTTTGGCATCCAAGAGTTTAACCATTTCTTTCTTGATGACCTCCTTCATATGGGGGTTCAACCTCCTTTGTCTCTCCCTCATTGTCTTGCATCCTTCTTCCAAGTTGATTCGGTGCATCACAATACTCGGGCTTATCCCTCTTATATCCACAATTTACCATCCCATGACTTTCATCTGCTTCTTGATAATTTCTACTGATAATAATGATTTTTTAAAAATATTTTTATATGTTATTCCATTTAAATTCATTCCTATTATTTGTTTAAAAATGCTTAATTTATGTTATATTTTGTTTAATGAACATGTTACCCCTTTTTAGTGAATAATAGAGCAAAAGAAAAATATTGAAGATAAAAGCTTGAAATGGAAAGCATGGAGATAGCTTGGAGATTAGGCTTGCACATGATTCATTTAGGAAGATAAAAACTTGGAATTAAAAGACACAAAAATGGTGTTTGAAGAAAAAAAATTGAATGCATTTTTGCATGAAGCATATGAAGGTGGCAGAAAAGGAGCAAAAATGAAGACAACAATAGGTTGCCTCGTGGTTAGGGGTAGGTTTGCTATCATATAAGACATATCTAAATTTGAAAGAATTGAGGGCTTGAGAACTTCTTAAAACCTATAGGCTAGCATCTTAGACCAATCACAACTTATCTGTTTTGAGGATCAATTTTAAGTCTAAAATCCCATATTTATCTTTCACCCAGCTTTTTGTATTTGTTATTTGTTTCTTTTTTATTTGCTTCTATTTTGTTAATTGTCTTTAGTATTTAGTTTAATGTTTCCGTATCTGGGGGTTTTCTTTTCTTTTTATTTTCCTTTTTAAGTAACATTAGAATAGCTTTAGCATACCCTAACTCCCTATGGATTCAACCATGACTCACTCTAGCTACTTCAAAAGATTAGAAATAATAATCAGTAGTGTTTGGCCTTTACCTATAAAGGTATATCTAAGGTGGTTGGGTAAAGGCTTCAACTCCAAGATAAGTGGTTTCTCGCTAGATAGTAGAGTGAGTGCTTTGGTTCGCACTAAGGGATCTCCCTTCAATATCTCACTTAACTCCTCTTTTTCTTCACTAACTTTATAATTTCCTTTCTCTTCTTTCTCATTAGCTTTCTTAACTACTTCTTGTACACATTCATCAACTACGTCAATCTTCATGGACACACTTCCTTCGGGGGAACTTTATGGAGTCTTGCTCATACTGAACTCCACATGTTCATCACCAATATGAAGAACTAAGGTTCCATTATGAACATCAATCAAAGCTCTTCTAATGTTCCTGAATGACCTTATAAGAATTAAAGGATATTTCCTATCTTCATCAAAGTCTAGCATAGCAAAGTCTACTGGAATATTAAACTTGTCAACCTTCACCACAACATCCTCTATTACTCCAAATGACTTCTTTATCGACTGATTTTCTAACTGTATTAGCATCTATATCAGCTTCATGTCTCCAAGTCCCAACTTTCTAAAAATAAACAATGGCATTAAATTGATACTAGCACCAAGATCACATAAGAAATTTGAAAATTCTAAATTACTAATAATACAAAGGATAGTAAAACTCCTTGGATACTTTAACTTAGATGCCATATGATCTGAGATGATTGAATTACATCTCTCGATTAGGGACGTCGTTATCCTCCCAAGTTCTCTTGTAGGTTAGGATATCCTTGAGGAACTGGGCATATTTTGGCATGTTTTCTAACGCCTTTACAAAAGACAAATTAATCTGTAGCTTCTTTAGCTTCTCTAAAAATTTAGCAAATTACGCATCCATATGATTCTTCTTAAGCCTTTGTGGGAAAGGAATCTTTGGCTTATATGGCAGCAGTGGAACATAAGGATTCTCTACATCTTCCTCCTTCTCCTCTAGTACATCATCCATAGGTGGGGTTGCCTCTTCCTAATTTGGCTCCTCCAACTCCTTACCACTCCTTAACTTGATTATTTTTAATTATTCTTGGGGTATGGATTCAGTGTTGCTAGGTAAACTTCTCGTATTCCTTGTGGCTAAATTAGTAACAAGTTGACCAACCTGGACCTCCAAGTTATGTATAGAAGAGGCATGATTTTTTACTATCTAATCGAATTTAGCTTTCATCCTCTTCTGGCTCTCATCTTGATTGTTGAACTTTGAGCCGAACACATCCATTAGCTTGTCCATCTTTGACTCCAATGATCCCAGCCTATCCTATTGGAAGCTTGGTGGTCCTTGTGTTCTTGTATTGGTACTTGAACTGTTATGGTTCCAAGAAAAGTTGGGGTGGCTCTTCCATCCTGGATTATAACTGTTAAAGTAAGGATTATTACCTAACCTCCCTTATGGCGCTCCCATATAGTTTACTTGTTTGTCTCATTGTTAGCCATTAAGAAGCACTCTATAGTGGCACGACTCTCCTGACCACACAACTTGCACCCATGTTGTACTACTTTCATTGCCTGTGACGAGGTGGCCTGTAAGCTATTTAATTGTTTAGTGAATGCTGACACTTGAGCCTGTAGAGCAGTCACTGAGTCCACGGCTATAATACCTTTATGCTCCTAAAAAGATGCTTGTCTACTCCTTTCCATTGTCCATAAGCAAATTTTATTGGCCATCTCTTCCAATAAATCATAAGTTGAATCAATTTTCTTGTGCATCAAAGATCCTCTAGTCACTGCATCTATTGTGCCTTTTGTTGGAGTGGTAAATCCATTATATAAAGTTTGTAGTAGAAACCCTCTTTACAAATTATGGTGAGGAAAACTTCTTTGTAGCTCTTTGTACCTCTCCCATATTTCATACAAAGACTCTTCTTCACTCTGCTGAAAGTTCGTTATCTCCTTAATTATTCTAGTCATCTTTGTCAGTGGGACATATTTGGCCAACAAGGTTTGCACTAGTTGATCCCATGTTGTGATGTTTCCTAGACTTAGAGAGTTCAACTAGGTCTTGACTTGATCTTTCAAGGTGAATAGGAATAGTCTCATTCTTGCAACATCATTTAATAAACCATTAAATTTTAAGGTGTCATAGATTTCTAAGAAGTTGGCCAAGTAAGTATTCAGATTTTCATTAGCTAAGCCATAGAATTGCACATTCATCTATAATATGTTTAATAATGCTAGTTTAATCTCAAAATTATTGGTCTGGATTGGGGGTCTTGTAATACCCTGCTGATTAACATTGAAACCAGGCCTCATAAAGTCCATGAGAGTTCTTTCATACCACTTATATTATGTGCTTCAGCCATCGTTTCTTCTATAGCTTCTTGGCGCTTCACTTTTCTTAATTCTCTCTCGTGCTTGGTGATGTCTAAAAATTTAGTGTCTTCTATCTTATTCGAGCTCCTAGTTACTCTTGTGTTCATGCACCTGTAATCACAAAAGAAAAATATCAAAAAGAAATCTTTAAATCAAATGAATTCAAATTGAACAAGGTGATAAAATATCAATCCCTAGTAATGGAGCCAAAAACATGTTTACTAATTTTAACTACATTGCAAGTATACAGATCGTAACTTATAGTATAATTGATATCGATCTCATGAGGATTGAATCTAGACAGCTAAAAATCTGAATTGCACTTGTTTAAGGTAAAATAAAATTATCAAAACTGAAAATTAAATTTCAACTAACGAAACTTGAACGAATTTAATTGCAGAAAGAGCGAAACAACGAAGGTACTCAATAAGGGAGACTTAGAGGTTATTATATCCTTATTTATCTTCCTTTTACCTTATTGATTTAATTGTGTTTGACCTAAGATTTCCTAAAGTTTCATTACCCTCTCTCAATGTGTAACTAATTGTGTCTAATTGAAATAAGATAGAAATAATCTTGCAATCTTTCAACCTAAAAAACCTTTCCTAAATATTTAACTAGATGTGAAGCAATCTTATAGGTATTTAATAAAATAGTTAAGATCTCTCTTCAACCACTTATTAATCTATTAATTGTAGGTCCATTAAGTTATTGACTCTCGTTACACACCCTAACTTAAATAAATCAAAATAATCTCTTTATTCAAAGTGATTATACGCTTAACAATGAACACAAAAAACTATGCATTAAATCAATATAGTAAAAGTTGTATAAACAATTCAATAACAAGCCCTAAAATAGATTTAGAAATCCATAATCATGCTCAAATAAAGAGTATTCAGATTAAACATCAAGGAAAGTAAAAGTGAAATAAACCAAGGAAGATGAAGAAGTTCCCTTTGCTGGAAAATTTAGACAGTACTTGTTAAATCTTGATTGTCCTCCTTGTTCTTGAGTTTCTTCTCGTTTTCCTCTTCTAAAAACCTTAATTTCTATCTTGGATGTCTCCTAAGTTCAGAATGTGGTTGTTAAGTTAATTCTCCTGACCTCTTAGTCCCAAAAATTCATAAAACACATCTCTACACGTTTTGCCACGTCACCTTGCCAAATCAACTTTTTTCAACTTTGACCTCTGCTTGGTATTTTTATTATATCTTCGTCTACTGACCTCCTTTTGACTTGAAATTTGATATGTAGGCTCCTTACATTGATTCTAGCCCTCTGTAAAATTTCATTTCAATTAGAGCTCTATAAGGGCATCTAATGAATCACCGAAGTTGCAATACGAAAATAGGTACTAGTTTTAGGTCGCATTGGTTATCTGCACATCCAAATATCAAAGTGCATCAACCCATTCCTCAAATAAGTTTGTATTTTTTCCTTAAACATAAAAAAAAAGAAAAAATCGAACACCTAAAATATAATACAAGGATGCAAAATTTCATACTAACTAAGATTAAAGCACACAAATAACACTTAAAACACTTAAAAACAACATAGAAATGTAGCACGAAAACACACTTATCATTTGGTCTATAAACAATAGATAACACACTCTTCCAGTATTATTAACATCAAAATATGAAGTTTGTTAAGATTTTAACCTTATCAATTCATAAGTTTAGTAGTCCATATTTTGATATTCATTTAAACTCTTGATCTCTTCATATATATAAGGTACTTCGCCTTTTTTTTTTCTCAAGCTTCATTCCTCAACATACAACAAAATTTACTTTATTTTAAAGTCCTAATTAAGATCATAACTCTAATGAATATTTTGTAGAGCTTGAAAACCTACCATAAGGATAATTTTATAAACATAAAGTTATGACATTTTGTTAGATTTGTTGATAGACTCAAATATACATAAAAAAATCATGCTAAGTAATGATAAATTTATTATTATTGTTGTTAAATGTACTCATGAGGGTGGAGGATGAATTGATTGTTTACAATTTTTTATTTTTAGAAAATTTTTAATGCTTATGTACATTCAATATATCACATCAATCAATTACAATCACAACTATGCTCAATTAATAATTATAAATATGATTTAGAATATCCCTTGGCTAGTCATAGGTGACTTTAATAGTACTATTTTTATACATATTTTAGGCATGATTTAATAGTTAAAATCCTAGGTTTGAGATAATTTTCATGTACGTTTTATGCTTATTTATGTTAGAAATTAAATATGATATTACTTACATTAATTTTGGTAAAAATAAATTTTTTTGCAAGTCTTGGTGGATATATTCATTCAGTGAAGGAGTTAAATGATTCATAGAATTGAAAAGCACAGAAAAAATGAAGTTTTAGTAAGTTCCACGATTTACCCCTTGGCCATAGCCTAAACCATGTAATGCTCAAGGAGAAACATCATTTTGAGTAAAGGATCCTGTGTGTTCCATGACATATGCCATGATCATGGTACTGTTAGGTCGGTATGGCACCTAAAAAGGTGGTTAATTAACTTTTAAAATGATTTGTCTAATTTATTAAGATGAACAAGATGTAGAAGCTTATATAGTAAAAACTAATTCACAAAAACAATCAATCGAGACAATAAAATAAGGTCATAAACTTAAAGAGTAAGGGAGGAAGAAATACACTAAATTTATACTTGTTGGAATTGTTTTACTTACCCCTATGTCTAGTTTCCATCACCACTATTGAGATAATTACACTAATTTAATCAAAGATGTACAATGTTCAATCTTACGATCCTTTTCAAAGTTCAAGAGTAACTTTTCATTCAATTTTTTTTCTTAGGCTAAAGAATAACGGCTTAAGAACTCAAGAACGATTATACAAGGATCACACTTCACTCAATTTCACGCGATCTATTAAAGAGGCTAAATATATCAATACACAATAATAAATTTTCTCACAAAACCACACCACTTAACACAACAAAAAAAGCTTTGAGACAAACTTGATAGGAAACATGTAGAAAAAAAATGCTCAGTATCTCATATATTTCTGTCTTAAACCTTATATAAAAAAATCTATTTTTAATTCAAGAAAATTCAAGCTATTTATACTCAACAAACAACTAAATATACGTTGTCCAACAGATATAGTAACATTATAAATGTTAATGACTTTGACCGTTGTCTAATCTATCGAATCCTATATTTATGCTTTATTTTTCTTAACATTCGATCGACCTATAGGCAAGGTTCGATTGGCCGAGTGGCCAGGAGTTGACATTCGGTTGACCATTCTTTGCCATTTGGTTGACCAATGTACGCAGATAAATGAAAAAAACGTTTAGGCATTTAATCAATTAGGCTTAAAATCTAAACTAAAAAATCAAACCCGAATTAATCAACCAAAAACAGTGAGATATCATTTTATACTCATTTATGTAACTTATGCATTTTTAATCAAATAACTCATCAAGAGGTTTATCCACATTCAATTGCATCAAACAAACAAAACCTCGTGATTATTCTCCTATATGATTTTTCTAAATTATATATCCATGAATAAGCATGTATAAGCCTTTTAGACCTCCATATAAAATTAAAAAAATTTTACACTAAAAAGGAACATAAGTAGATTATTTTAATATAATTTTCTTCTTCAAACATTAAGTCTTCATAAAATTCTATTTTCCACTTCGAGACTCTTTGAGTGATCAAACTTGAACTTTGTTCATACCTATCTTTTAAAACACTTTAAATATAATCATTAGTAATAAAGTTTGTTTTGCCATTACCAACATAAAGTGGAACCTCCCTTGGTTCAAAAATCTCTCCCTTTTTAGTGATGAAAAAACTAAGTGATATTATAAACACAATATAAACCTTACATCAAACAATTGATAAACTTCCACTAAGTATCTTAAAATCTAGGAGTAATAATTTCAAAATAATCCATTATCACATTTTCAATTTTAAAACCAACAACATAATTAAGAAACAAATTGTGTAAAAAACAACATTACTCCCCCTCAATGTATGCATTTAAGGAGGACATACTCCCCCTACATAAAACATAATTTCACATATTTTGCAACATAATATCATATAATTATCTCCTCCTTTTTGAAATCACCAAAATGGTACACCAATTAAACATCTAAACTTATTAAAACTTTGAACAATATGTCTAAGAGAATGGAATTAGATAATTAAACTGCTTGGTATGCAATTAATTTCACAAATAATATAATATGAAGAGAAATATAAGCTAAAACTTTCAAGTGAAGGAGTCAATATCATAAATGAGCAAAAGAAATACTACAACAGGAGTATCAAAAATACATCATAAGTCAACTAAAACAATAGATAGAGCTACGAAAGATCTAATGGAGGCAAAGGAGGAAGTCGAGAGAGAATCTCGTGAAGTAGAGCATTGTGCTCGTCCAGCTGACTCGTCAAATGATCAACCTTATGATGAAGAGAAACAATTTCAAACTCGACATTGTAGGAAGTTAGAGGAGGTCCAGCAGAGGTAGGAGTAGGTCCAGCTGATGTCCCTTAATCATCAAGATATGTAGATGTAGGTTGACTAAAAGCAAGTGTAACCAGATCATCATTAGGAGGAGGAACAAGAGTGGTGGAGCGCTACTATCACTGGCTAGGTTAAGTCATATGACCCTCACTAGTTTGAAAATCCATGCACCTTAGGGATTTTGATTAATAAAGGAATAAAAGTCAAAATCATCTTCCATATGAGAGATTTAAAGATGCTGAGAAGATATGACAAAGAATGAGAGAATAAGAAATGTGTTTACCCTTTTTCTTGGAGAGGTAAAAATAAATCATATTATACAAGGTGAAATCACCCAAATGGATTTTCTTACCAAGCATTAGAGTAAAAAGAAACCAAAGATTATCATAATCTAGGTTATTACAATGATCATTAAAAAAAGAAAATTGTATTTGATAAAAAAATGATGTAATTTAGGAATACCTCTCAAGTTTCTCACATCTTTTGGTTTTTTAGTAATGCCTTCCTTACTTACTAATTTAAAAATAGTTTTGATTCTTGTTTCTAAGGTGTAAGTTTCATCACTGCATTTGGTCATACAGTCATAGTGATAAAAGATAGGAGGGATAAGAATTCCAAAGATGGTGTTAATTATGTCTCTAAAGAGATGGATAGGAACATTTTCTACTTTAGACAAAAGGATATACTCATCATTTTCCTTAACCTATCTGAGGTTGCAGTATAAAAGTTTGACAACAGTGGGGAAAATTTCAGAAGAAAGAGTAAAGAGAGGCTCCTGTTGCGTTGGTTAGGTGACTTTAAAACTTTGGATGATTTTGAAACAATTTTACTTTGAAAACTAATGAAATAAAGGCAACTGCACCTATCGCAAAAGTAATAAAGTGGAGTAATTTTCATAGTCCGAGTGTCGAACCCACGGGGAATATGTTACTAAATTACTAGGTAAATAGGATTACAATTATTTAGGAAAAATCTAAACAATTTAATTAAAATTTTGAAATTGCTTAAACTAGACTACCTTGGCTTAAGCACTTCAAAAATGATTTTTAATTACTTTTGAAAAATTCTAAAAATTACCAAATGCATAAATTAGCTATGGATTAGATGATTAATGATTTAATTGAGCTTCAAAACACATTTAAAGTCTGATTAAAGTCCTTCACAAAATCAAAACAAAGTTATGGTTAAGACTTTGATTTTTCTCCATTTAATCTTGTCAAAAGTTTGGTTATGCTTTAAAATCAAGTAAATGGGATTTAATTTCAAGAAGGAAATTTTTGGAAAATTAATCTCATAACTCCAATTTTCACAAAAAAATCCAAGTTTGGTCATGAAAGGATTAATTCGTGTTGCTTATTGATTTTCAAACAATTTAAGATGATTTCTCATATTTAAACTATCTTAAACACTAATCTTAAGTGGCTAGTGTAAAATTGGTTCTTTCATACCTTCAACAAGCAAAATACAGATGTTTTAACATGTCTTCAAACTCTTTCAAATAATTAAAATATCAATCCATAGCAACAAAAATGATTAGCCACACTTTTGCATCAAAGTATACAAGATATGCAATTTATACAACATACTTTGATAGATATGAAATTAAGAGCTTAAATATAAGGTTTAGATGTTACAACAAATCCTATAAATACTTCTGGATGTTTCTTAAACTCTCAACTTGATTCTGAGCTCCAGCCAAGCTCTAATTCATCAAGATCTTGCAGAAAAATCAAGAACATTCAAAGATATAAGCATAAAAATAACAACCTTGATTAAT
>JAOXYD010256018.1:0-16087 GCA_028565735.1 Pinacopodium congolense
GGATTAAGGCTTAGGATTAGCTACCCTAGGTATGATTCTTAGTTCAATTGCTAGGTGGTGACTTATGATACGTAATTGTCCATAGTTAATACCGCAAGTAGCAATAGATTAATTGGGTTTGTAAGTAAACTTACCTAATTAATCTAGGATTCCGTTCTTCTAGGTTACATGATCCAAGCTTGTGTGACCATGGCTTAGGTTAGTCGTTCCCTAGTTTGGAGGAACTGAGGATTTCAGGGCTTGTTCGAACCTATAAGCTATCATCTTAGACCAGTCACAATTTATCTATTTCGAGGATCAATTATAAGTCTAGAATTCAGGATTTATCTTCTACCCAGCTTGTCATATTTGTTATTTGTTTATCATTTATTTGTTCTGTTTTGTTAATGGTCTTTAGTGTTTACTTTTAATATCTTTACATCTAGGGGTTTTTGTTTTTCCTTTTTATGCAGCATTAGAATAGCTTTAGCATATCCTAACTCCCTGTGGGATCGACCCTGGCTCACCTTAGCTACTTAGTTAGATTTAGTTAGGTAAATTTATTATTTGGTAGTCCGCGACAGACTCACCATTTACCCATTTATTTTATGAAGTCCACCAGTATGGAACTATTCTTGTTTATTTAAGGTATTTGGTGAATTGGGAACAAATTGGAGGAGTTTTTTTATTAAATTGGAACAAAGAAAAGGCAAAGAATCAACTTCCTAACTCAATAAGGCGGTCTGTCAGACCATTGTATTGCTTCAAGCTCCAGACCAATACGACGTTTCCCACCCTCCGTATTACTCCTCTAGCCTGCTGTATTGGTGTCGCATTTCATTAAAATCAATGGCAAAACACAATGAAATGAAGTCTTATCACCCCAGAAACCCTAAGAGCTATCCAACACATATAAATAGGAACCAAAAACGTGCAGAGAGAGGATAATAGTATATTAGAAAAGGAGAAGCACTCTAGGGTTTGGAAGTTACGTTTTTCCATTTCTAGTTAGGGTTTAGTGTAGATTTTCATTTCTTTTGTTTAATCTTGGCATTGTGTTGGTGGATTGGAGCACTAAAAGCCTACAAAAGGATTTAAGAGTAGGTTTTCAATAGATTTGGACCAATTTTTTGTTATAGTTCCTTCTCTATTTATCTTACTTGTATGAACTCTTGGTTTTCATCAATAGACATGTGTTTTCTTGTTATAATCTTGATTCTATAGTTGAATATGTGCACTTAATTTGCTTAGTTAGGGTTAGGATCAAATAGGTTTTGTGCTTTGGAAGATTTTTACCTGATTAAAGTGTTTAATTTGATTTCTTGAGTGGCCATCTTAGTTAAATCCTTAAATGATTAAAGGACCTATGATCATGAGCTTTTAATTATTGAAAGATTAATTAGGTAACATAATTAAATTTAGAAGTTGAATTGATCCTAAAGTCTTTTATGAGGGTTCTTAGAATTAATGAACTTAATTATAGGCATCTTGTGATTATTGCCTTTTATTCCAATTTGATTATTGGATCAAAATAGATGAATTGAGTTTAAAAGAGAAAAGATGTTTCCATGATGATTGGTTATGTCTTGTTTTCATGACTTACGCCTTATATCTGTCCAATAAATTGTCCCTTGTTTACTTAACCCATTGAAATCCAAGCCCTAGCTAATTTATCTTTTGTTAGGCTTTTATTTCTTTGGCCTTTGTTTAGATTGAGCTTTGTATGTTTTTATTTTCATTTGTTCCTTTTGTATCTCTTTCTTTAATCACTCTTTTTGGAGTTGTCTAGATAATTAAACATTAATTGACATAATGTTGTACTTAGATTTCTAAGAAAACAATATTCAATTTCTTATCGTTTTATACTACTTATTGATAAGGTGCACTTGTCTTTGGTTGATCTAGGATTATATTGGTCAAAATTATAGTAGAGTTAGATTGCAACAAGTTTTTGGGCCTTCGTTCTCCTCAGCAACTTTCCACGTTCTTGTGTACTTTAGAGGGTTATAAGACATGTAAAATAGAAAATAAGATGAGAAAGTTCAACAAATAAAGAATAAAACAATACTAGAAATAATAAGTAACACATGCCAACTCTCCGTTAGCAGTGCCAAAAATTTGATAAAACTATTACAAGTTCACCATAATTAAATATCTAACTAACCTAAGTAATGATAAAACAAGGCAAGTCAAGTTCGAACCACAAAGAAAAAGTTGTTATTTCTATTTCAAATGTTGTAAATAAAAGAAAAAACCCCTAAATCAATGAGAACTAAAATAACTAAGATGTAACAAAAAATAACAACAAGGATAAACACAAAGGAAAAGACGATAAACTAATAATAATAGCAAAGACATAGGCTGAAGGTATTTTCAAGATTTTGGGAAATTCTTTGATCCTCTAACCTAGATAGAAGGTATTCCAACTAAGATGTTAGCCTATAAGTTTGAACAAGCTCTCAAATCATTAGTTCTTCGAAAATAGGTGAATCTAATAAGCTCTAAAAACACCCCTAACTCTATTATATCCTTGAATAAGCTTTCTAAATTTAATAGTGAAGAACATTAACTTAGGCTACCTACTCACAAGCTCGGAAGGTGTAACCTAAAGGATCAAAACTTTAGACTAGCTAGCTAAGTTTACCCACAAATCCAATTAGCCTATTGCTACTTTCAGGAATTACTATGAACTATTACATATCACACGCTCAACCCTAACTTTAGGATTAGAAAATTGCCTAAAGGGTGATCAAGCATAGAAATAATAACTAATCCTCAACAATGAACCTAAGTTCCTATCGAACCTAAGCTTAAAAGCATCAAACTCAAAAGGACTCAACCATATTCTCACAAATAATTACTCATTATCCCTAAAATACCTTTAAACCCTTAGGAAACTAGCCACACATGCTCAAATTAATCAAAATAGACATTAAATAAAGAAAACTAATATTTAATTAAAACCAAGATATAACACTTAATCTCATGTAAACTCAAGCCATTTATGCTAATAATCAAATAATTACGTCTTAATTAATAAAACCCAAAACTAATTACACCTAAATAGAAATTCCAATAAACTAAAAATAGGGCAAACTAAAATTAAACAGTTAGCAACCTAAAAACATGCATAAATTCAACTGTAAAGCAACACCTAATATAAAAGCATAAAAAACAAGCCAAAAACCACACACAAAAAATCCCTCAAACCATCCAATTCCAATCAGGGAAGACCTGAAAAAATTAGATATTGAGCTCACACAATCAAAATCAAAGTTATAAATCAAAGAAAAGATCATCCATTGCATTATACCCAATCATCCATACATTTTCTATAGTTCTCAAGCTCAAAATAATCAAAAACTCAACTTAAAAATCATATAATCTATAAATACAAAAATTATAGTAAATAAATTATCCAAGAACAATATTTAAAGCATAAAACTATCTAAAACAATGAACTAAATGAAAGGAAATGAAACTAGCATCAAATTCCTACATAAAATACCAAGAACACTAAGAAATTTTGTAAGAACAAGAAGAAAAGCTTATTAAAAGGTAAGGGCTACTATCCCCTATGTTTTTAAGCCCCTTATATATGCCTTAGATGACTACTAGGATTTTAGGGATATTATGAGAGAAATTTGGTCAAATTTTTCCCTAAGAATCATAAAAATGAAGTCATTTAACAAATTCTATTTAAGTCTTAAAATTTCAAAGCTTCTACCCATCTTCACTTTTTATACTTTAACTCCTTCTATACACCTCCAATAGTCATGAAATTTGATATGTAGATTTTTCACATGATTTTCTTACACCTCATAAAACTTCAGATTGATTTGACCTCTAAAATTGGATATAATGCATCACTGAAGTTACTTATACCAAAACTGATACTTATTTGAGCTTATCTTGCTCTTTCCTTGATGCTTCCTTTATGGCTTCTCATATGGCCTTCCGATTTGGTGTGGAACTTCATAACATAATACTTTAAGTCCTCAAATTAGTTTTACACCTCTTATAGTTCCAATTGTTCTCCAATTCTACTCTAAACTTGGCCATTTAAACTTGCACTTGTGTCTTAAGGTCAAATCTGCAAGTAAACTCAAAAGGAATATAAACCAAACATATAAACATCAAAATAGGGATGATGATATTAAAACACATATAGAAATACTATAAAAGGCATCCCTATCAGTGGCACATTTAAACACACGTAGCAACGTCTCATGATGCTGAACTAATAGGATAAAGTAATTTAAAACCTTATGGATCTATTTAATAGTTTACTGAACTATAGGAATCTAATTGATATTTTACCAAACTATAAAGATATGAATGATTTTAAATCTAACTAATTGATGACTTTAATAATTAAAAATAAAATTTTAGTAACTAAAGGATTGTATCCTTTAAATATTAAGTCATTTTAATAAAACATAAGGATTTTTTAAATAAAATTTTAAAAATTAAACAAATCATAAGAAATATTTTATCTTTTACAAGTTCAATATATATGACATTTGATCTATGTGAGAATGATAAGTGTGTTTTCATACTCTGTTTCTAGCTTGTTTTTGGGTGTTTTAAGTATTATTTTTGTGTTTTAAACTTAGTTAGTATAAAATTTTTCATCCATTTTCATTATCTTTTAGGTGTTTGATTGTTTTTGGTATTGTTTAGTGTTTAAGGACAAAATATGAACTTATTTAAGGGATGGGTTGATGCACTTTGATTTTTGGAAATGTAGATAACGAATGAGACCCATTCAGCATCAGTTTTCATACTGTAACTTCAGTGATGCATTTGATGCCCTTATAGAGATTGGATTACAAAGAAATTTTACAGGGACCTAGAAAAATATGTGAGAAGCCTACATATCAAATTTCAAGTCAAAAGCAGGATTGTATATGAAGATATAGTGAAAATACCAATCAAGGTCAAAGTTGAAAAAAACTGATTTGGCAAGAAGACATGGCAAAACATGTATAAATGTGTTTTATGAATTTTTTGGATTAAAAGGTTGAGGGAATTAACCTATCAGCAACATTCTGACCCTAGGAGAGATCCAAGACAGAAAATAAGGTTTTTTGGAGAGAAGAAAGGTGAAGAACTCAATTTTAGAAAGGAGACCAAGAACCACAAATGTTGTCCAGATTTTCCTAAAAAGCATGCTTCAACCTACACCATTAGATAACCCATTTTTCTCTTACTATTTCATTTTAACCTCTCATCTCTCATCTTCCACTCTTCTCCAAACCCTAATCCAACCTCTCTAACTAAGTTTTTGTGCGTTTTTTCACTTGCTCTTCCTTAAATCGTTTAGGTATGCTCTTCATCTCTTATCAGTCACTTTGAACTTTGGGCTTTCTTAATACTTTAGGTTTTCTTCATGAGTAATCTGTGATTGGGTTAGATGATAACTATTTTCATCATTTAGATGTTTGATTGTTAGGTTAAGATGTTATATATCATGAAATACTCATTGTTTCACGTTACCCATGCCCTAACTTGTTGATTTGATGTGTTTTCACATGGCTAATGTCAGTGCCAAAATTTTCATATTCTTTTCCCCTTAAATTTGTGATTTGTCCATCTCGAGTGTTTGATTATGATTTTTTGATAATTTTAGAGTATGCAAAACCATGTGTTAACATTGAATATCTTGTAAAGAATAAGTTGATTGAATATGAAATGATATGCTTGAGGTTTGGATAGCTAACGAATGAATTGGATGGATTTGGTGTGTCCTTAAGTCAAGAAATAGTTGGAAATTTTTTGTAGGATTCATTTGATGCTTCTAGTTAAGGGAATTGATGTGCTAGGTTTGATCTACTTACACCTTCCCTTAACTTTGGTTGATCATCAATTGTCATCTCATTCTTATCACTTAAGCTAATTGAGCTTAAGTTTGTACACCATGTGTTTGCTAATTGTTAAGGCACATTACTTGCTTAATTATATGAAGTATTTTCTAATGATTGGAATGTTATTGTAAAAGGTGTATATATTGACATGGTTTATAACTTTTTGAAGTTAGTCATTATCTTGCATGCTTACGATTTTTTTATCCTTTCTACATGAATTATTGGTAAATAGAAAGAAAAGGTGAAGAGTGCTTGCATGATAGGCCCTCTTTCTCTCGAGGCACTAGAAGCACTACATATTGCCTTGAATTTAATAACTCTAATATCTTCCTAAGTATAACACACTATGCAGTCTATCAATTGACCTAACAAAGTATCTATGATTTAAAGAACTAAAGGGTTTAGGAATGGCATATTCTCTTCGTTACTATCTAAAGGAAAGGGGATGGAATCAATTCACCAAAGTAAGGGAGCCAGGGTATAGTACCTATTTGTTGAGTTCCTAGCTACATTCCAATTCTCAAAATATATGATGGCTTTCGATCGAAATGATGTGGTGCAATTTCAGCTAGGTAGCAACCACTTCTTAATTTTAATTAGGGACTTTAGTTTAGTATTAGGAGTGACATTTGGATTCAAGGATGACCATATGACAAGATATGCTAGACTGGAGTTTGTAACTCCAACTTAAGCATCCGAATTTTTGGATAAGATTGGCAAAGGCCCATACATGGTAGGTGCAATAAAGAGAACTAAGATTACCTCCCTAAAAATTTGATTTCTTCACCACTTAATCAAACACATTACTGGAGGTTCAAAAGAAAATGTTAGAGTAGTGAAATTAGCCCTCCACTTCTCCCATTAAAGCACTAAGGTCAGGGGGACATTAAGTGGCTCCTCATATTTCATGAAGTTAGTTAAATCCTTGGTGGTTAGTTTAGAAAACATGGATTTAAAACGATGAGATCAAGATGGAAACCCTAGATTCTATAGTATGGATTCAAATGGGGCTAGAAAAACAAACTCATGGATGCCTCAACCTTAAGAGATCTTGACCTCCATATAAGGAAAAAAAATACAAGTGAAGAGTTAGATAATAGTAATTATTCTAATGAGGAATAGGGTGGAGACTTCAGCGTCGGACCCTTTACAAATGCTACACCATCTGATACCATAGCATCTGCTTAGCTCAGCACCTAACTAAAAGCCTTATAGCTCAAGATGAGAAACTATTAAGCAATTGAGGACTCTAGTTGGGCTGACTTTTAGGTTAAATAGGATGAGGATTGAAGGTTTTAGTAAGATAGATGGGAGTAGTAATAGGCATGGTGGCAATAACACTAAGAGCATTATCATCCACCACTGCCATAACTAGGTGAGGACTAATGCGAATTGTGGATCCTAGGTGGCTCGATTTGTTTTTTTATTTTTCTATGTTCTTTTATTTCCATTCTTACTTTAGTTTGCTTTCATTTCATCATAGCTAATTGATTTAGAAGAATTAGATTTTTCATTTTGTTCATTTTTTTTGTTTTTGCTTTATCCTATCTTGATTTAACTATTTTTGAACAACTTATGTTTCTTTTATTTCCGTTCTTACATTATGTTGCTTTCATTTCATCGTATTTAGTTAATTTATAGGACTTAGATTCTTCATTTTGTTCATGTTTTATTTTTTGTTTTTGTTTTATCGTATCTTGACCTAACTATTTTCGAACAACTTAGTTTCTTTTATTTCTATTCTTACTTTATATTACTTTCATTTCAACATAGTTTGTTGATTTATGGGACTTAAATTCTTCATTTTATTTATGTTTTATTTTTTATTTTTACTTTATCCTATCTTGATCTAACTATTTTTTTTCACCTTTTTTTTTTAGCTTTGATCTTTAAGTTTTCATCACAAGCTTAGATCATCAACCTCTTGAAGCCTTTAACCACATGGATTCAAATTCAAGTGACCATAGTCTTGCTCCAACTTGGACTTCATTATTTAGGGAATGTCTTTCACCTAAATATGACAGGATCTATCATGTATAATTATTAGGAGGGGGGGGGGGGAGGACATGATCTATCATATATTACCACACTTAATTAAATGATTGACATTGAGAGTTGATTATTAATTGCAACATTTTAATCTCATAAACTTTTTGATTTTTTGAGCTTTGAAAATTTATTAAATGATTTTAACACAATTTTTTCTTTTCCTTTTTTGTGTGAATTGTATGTGATTATGGACACCTTTTTATGTTTAATGCCAAATTTCCAATGCTGTTGCATATGGACTATTAAGTAAATTTGGAATAGGTTATGCTTTTGCTGAATAAAAAGTATATATGTGCTTAAACAAAGTGAGAAAAAAATTTCACTCTGCTAGTTTCATATCAATAAAAAATTAAAGTATATGAGTGGAGCTAGTATCCATTTGCAATTATGAGCTAGATAAGTAATCACGGGCGTTCATGATAAAATGTTCACCTTTACATTAAAAGGATAGATGACATTGCAAACAATGTTGAAAAAGGGTAACTAATTTAAGTAACCAAGGGACATTTATGACAAAATGTTTGCCCTCACATCAAAAGAAAAAATGAATCCCAAACTTGCTCCAAATTAAAACTTTACTTATGGTTGGAATTGATGATAATTTCCTTGAACAAGTTTTCATGATGATCCATATGAAACTTCATCTATGTTTGATATTATACATTGAAGGTTTCTTAATTACTAAAAATGTGATTGAGTATACGCTAGCAAAGTGTTTTTTTAATGAAATAATTGTGATTTGAAAACTAAACCAAAAGCATTTATTCATGTTTTTTTTGCTCAATTAATTCAAAACTCTTGATAAATATTGATTAAGTAGATGTTTATATCATTTCTTGAGGACAAGCAATAACTTAAGTATGAGGTATTTGATAACTCATAAATCATACATATGTTAGGCATGATTTGGTACTTCTTTGATTGAGTTTTAAATGAAAATCAATATGATTCTTATGTAATTTGAGTTAAATGATTTGAATGAGATATTGCTTAGTTATTTTTATTTTTTATCATGTTTGATAGGATTTTGAAGGGTTGTGGGATACATCTTTCAAGCTTAAAGAGATATGGAAGCAACTTAGGAAGTAAGGACAGCATGCTGAGAAGCTTTCTATTGAATTTTATGGAAAAAGAATGAAAGATGGAAGAGACATCATGAGAAGACTGAAAGGAGAATAAAGTTATAAGAATTATGATTAAGATCATGACTATAATCTTGGCTATGATCTAGATAGACCTAACTTATGAAAATAACCTATCTTAGGTTGTTTGATGGTTTTTCTTGCCTCTAGACACCATCTATTAGCTGCCAAGAAAGAATACACAATTCCTAAGCCATCTTGAAGGGTTTCGTACAATCTTAAAAGGGAAAATGATCCAAACTAATTAATATAAAGATCAAGGATAAGATTTCATATTACAAGCATCAAGAAGTCAAGGATTCAAAATAGATTCATCATAAGCTTTTCTATTTCCTTCTCTATATGTTTGTTTGTATGATTGATACAATGTGTAAGAACTAATCTTTTCATTGGATTTTGGTTTTTATGAGCTTGAGGATGTAATGTTCTTTGATATTCTTGATTTCACTTTTTATTTACAAATTTTAAGATAGATTTATTTATAGATATTAATGAGTTTGGATTTAAATTTTGTGCTAACGTAAACTTTGATTCCAATGCTTTGATTTGTGTATAATTAGATTAAAGATCAATTCTACGCTTTTGATCATTCTATAGGCAAAACATCTTGCATGGGGTCCTAAAGATAGCCTTACATAAGATGTTTGGGTTATATGTGATCTTAGACAAAGTAGTAGATTCCATAGAACCATTTAATGGATTCAATTGATAGATTGAGATAAAGACAACTTTCGCTTGATTTATTGATTTGAATAGGATTTCATAACTCGAGAGAGACTGTGATTTACCTTAGCAAACTATAGTCAAATAAATCTATTAAAAAAATTTAATCAAAAGTAAAGATGAATATGAATACAATTTAGAGGGATTAATTGGTTGAATCCTACCTTCACCATTAAGTGTTAATCCTTGTGATTTGTTTTAGGAATTTATTATTAATTATTTTTTATTTTCTTTCTTAATCAAATCAACCACTTTTCAATTTGATGAGTTAGCTAATTTAGATAGGAACTCAATAATATAGCAGTCTTTGAGGTTGAACACTTGGATTTATAGTAGTTATATTGCATAATGGTAGGTAAACTTGCCTTATCATGTATTTTGGTATTGTTTATTATGTTTCTTGTTTATTTTTTAATCTAAAACTTAGGCACATCCATACACACATCACCACTTAATTTCAAGTTTGGATTTCTATAATAAGCTTAACCATCCTACGAAGCAGATGATAAATGTGATGACTAGTGACATACTGAACAATAAAACTCTTGAGATTGCCTAAGAGTTTATTAAATAGATGACTATGAACAACTACTTGTGCCAATCGATCAGAAGTAGACCTATAAAAGAAGCAAAAATCTATTAAATGGATGCATTGTTTGCACTAACAGCTTAGTAGGGGCTAGTAAATAAAAAAAATGACAATTTGAGTGTAGTAAATAAAGCAATGCTAGTGATGTTCTATGATTAGTGTAGGGGGAGCCATGGTATTTAGGAGTGACAAGTGTTTAATAATTTTGCTAAATTTAAAGGATTTTACTATATGGGGCATAATAATGTCACCAATAATCCCTACAGTAACACTTATAATCTAGAATGGAGGAAGCATTTGATCTTTTCGTGGAATAAACAAACCAACATGAGATAGCCCCCTTTCAGATATCATAAATAATAAGAAAAGAAGTGAAGTCTACATGAGATGTTGAAAATTTTTATTTCCATATCTAAGGCTTGCTTTCAAAGCTTTAATACTTCTTAAAGAAATTAAGAGGCTTTGATTTATAACCTAGAGAATCAGATTAGATAGTTTGCTAAGCTAATCACTAAAAGACCACGAGGGAGTTTACCAAGCAACATCGAGAAAATTTTGAGGGAGAAAGCAAATGCGGTTATCTTTATGAGTGAAAAAGAGTTATCAATAAAGAAGGAGAAGGAGAAAAGCTAGGAGGAAGCCATTGAGGATAATAAAGTTGAAGTAGAGGAGATAAGACCATCAAGAAGAAGTCAAAGAATTATCTGTGGTGACATTAACTGAGGGTTTTCCAGCTATAATATAGAACAAACTACCTCAAAAGTTTAAGGATCTATGGAGTTTCTCTATCATTTGTGATATCGGTAGTTTGACTTTTGATGAAACACTAGCTAATTTAGGAGCCAACGTAAATTTAATGTCTTACATTATGTTCCGAAAGATAAGTCACACTAGTTAAGATGCCGCCATTGTTGTTATTCCATGGTCCACAAGTTCCATTTTGGTATAACAAAAAGTAATGGGAAGAGAATAATTTGAGATTAATGAGGAATCCTTTAATCCCTTTTTTCTCATTAAGGTATCTTAACCCTAATACACCTTAAAACATATATAAAAAAAGGCAAGTTTATCATTACAAGGGGAGATTCCGAATTCAATTCCATTCACACTTGTAGATTTTCAAAGGGTTTTAATAACTAAGGTTTAGAGACAAGAAGATCTATTATGAAAGAGTTTCAAGGCAATTAAGGAAGCTTAGATTGGTGGATTACAAGTGAAAAGTCTTGGAGAAGAAGTAATTACTATTTTTATGAATAATTTCTATCTCTACTTTTGAACACTTTTACTTTTATTCAATTTTTCTTTGAATTTTATAATTTTTGTTATTTAGTTAAGGATAATTAAAGATTGCTTTTATGTGAGATTGTTACGTTATGTTAATTCAATACAATTGTTAAAAAATCAAATTTATCTATGTTTTCAGTTTTCATGATTAGATTTTTTGGTAATAGATAATTGAGTTGAATTACATATGTTGTCTTACTATAATAAGGATCTTAATTTTTTCTTACTATTTTTAAATTCCTATGGTTTCCAAGTTATCAATTAATTATTAGGTTAACTAATAACTCGACATTTAAAATAGTACTTACTAAGCAATCTTCAAGGAAATGATATTTAATTCATGGATATATTAAAAAAATGACAAGTATATTTGCCTAAAGTTGTATAGTACTATAAAAGTATATTTCTTTAATATTAAAACTTAGAATGCATGCATCATTTGTAATAGTTATTCATGTCATTAAAGTTGCTAATACATGTCAGTGACTGATTGGTAGAGAGTTTGACGTTGTTTTCTTTATAATATAACAAACTATAAACATCTAAATGGGTTATGGAAGATAGTTAGTTATAATTAATGTTTTAAAAATTGGATCAAACTTCGAATCAATTGATAGGTGTGTATTAAACTATATTTTTAGTTTATTATTAGGTTTTTTAAGTGTCATTTGTGTGTGTAAATCCTAGTTTCCAACTTCTTTTTATGTTTTTGTTAATTTCTTTATGTGTTTTGTTATTGTTTAATGATGAAGGGCAAGATTTTGATCTTATTTGAGGTATAGGTTGATTTATCTTGAAATTTAGATGAGTAGGAAAATCCAGAAGAAAAGCTAAAGAGAAGTTGGAAAAACCAGCTTGAGAGTTGCCTCTCAGGCATAATTGTGCCATAAATGTTCTGTCACCTTGGTGCCATAGCAGGATCACACCCAGCCAGATTTTCCAGAATACATGTCTTACCAGTTTTTAAGTCTTGGAGGCTATTTTTAGGGCTCAAGATAACTTGGAAACCCTAGGAACCAACCTAGGTGAGTTGTTAAGAAGTATTTAAATATAAACAACAACACATTTAGGAGGGGGTCAAAAAGAGAAAAAAAGATCAAATAAGGAAAACAACAAGATCAACTCAAGTTTCCATATTTTCTGAATAAGGGTTAGAAGAGAAGATTCATTAAACTACAACCTAGTTTTTTCTATCTCTTTTCTTTGTTACCTTTTGGACGATAAATCTGAATATTGAGGGTTCAATTTATATCATGGATAGCTAAATTTTCTATTACGAATTAGTCTTGAATTATTTTATCAAACTCTTGTCTTATTAATTCAATGCATATGTGTTTGTGATGTTTATTGTGCTTATTCCTTACTTCAAATCAAGAGATTAGATTAGGATATTCATGTTAGGTTGCATACCAGGAGTTGGTACCCTAGTAAACATCATGCTAACGATTAATTGAAGAGAGATCTTAATTAATTTTTAATTACTTATAAGATTACTTCAAAACTATTTGGATAGTTATGAATGGTTTTAAAAGATCGAGAGATTGCAATTCAATTCCTATCTAATTCAATTAGGGGCACTTAGTTAGACTCAAGAGAGGGTAATCAAAACTATAGGATATATGGGGTCAATTATAATTGAATCAATAAGGTAAGAGGAAGGAAAAGTAAGGATAGAAGTAATTCTTGGTGTTTATCATTGATTTCTCTCAAGTTTACAACTACATTCTTAATTGCTAAATTATTTATTTCCTTAAATAAAGTGTAATTCAAGTTGCTAGGTGACTAAAAGAATCCTCAAGGGAACAATGTTAATATACTACAAGATACAACCCTTACACTTATGGTAAAATAAACAACATTGGTGAAGAGAAGGGTTTAAGGTTTAAATGTTCAACTGGCATTAAATCATTATAAAATCAATCTTGAACTAGTATAAAGTAATAAAATATATAAATTATGAAAATAAGGAGACATATATGATAAAAATAAAATAGAGATTGAAATAGAAACAAAACATCAATATCTATTAATGTATGATCAATAATAATAATTTTAACTAAAATTGAACTTAACGTAAGATATTAAAACAATACAAAATCACTATTATGCTCTTGAAGGAGGTTGTGACTCATTTTCATCAAGACTTCCAAATTCTTCAAGTCCATGTAAAGCGTTATAATCCATGCTTTCATATGAAGTACTTACATTAATATCTCCTATTACATTTAAAAAAAGTATTGATCAGTAATGTATAAAATTATTTATTAAAATAACATATTATATTTTAATTAAGATAACAACTTACCGTTAGTAGATGTGTTTCATTTATTCATTGTGACAAATGCATTTTTTTTCACAAATCGCACTTTCAAGTTCTTCATAATCAAGATCATGTGACAGTTCTTTGTCTTCAATCCAAAAGTTAGTATAGCCAATGTAATTGATATCAACTAAATCATATTTCTTTTCTTATTAAGTTTTATAAATTAATAATAAAAATATAATTACTTAGAAATAAAATTCAATTAATAAAATACTCATTTTTAATCTTGAGATTATAAGTAATATAAACAAGATTATTAAGTCTTTGAGGCTCCAAATAATTTTGCTTTTTGGTATAGATGCTTTAAAAAACACTTTAATTACATTTACAACCTTATGTAAAGATATTTGACTGAGTACTCTAATGGAAAGGTTTCTTAAAGTTAGAGAACTTTTACTTAATAATGTTCACCAGTCATCTGTATTTTAAATTAAAAGTTATAAGAAAAATGTTAAAATATATTATTAATAAGTAAAATTTTAAACGTAAATTATGAAAACTTACTAGATTGCATTTTTTTTATCATAAGTTCCCTTTTTACATATAATCTAACAAAAATTCCTAAACTTTCACAATACAATCTAATTTCATTTGATGCATTTGATTGATCTTTTATAGAAAACATGCATTTGTGCTCAATCACATCAAAAAAACCTTCCATTATATTATTTATGCATGCATCTTCACTAAATAAGCAATAAGGACTAAGAAAATAAGTTGCCAAATGAATCCCTTGAGTAAGATGCTTATCCTATAGATGATTAAGAATTCTGTATAAGGGTTATATAATCTCTCCTTCCCTTTAAAAAGATTCACAATTGTTTTGCGAGTCTAATACATGTCATCATATATATAACTTAAAGATTGTCTTCTCATCGAAATCAATAATCCTCAACAATCTTATCAATGGAGCTAGAATCTCTATAACAGTTAAGTAAGCATCTAGAAATTTATTATCCAAGACAACAATATAAAACTATCTAGCCCAAGAACTTTAACAATATAAAATAGCATCTTTATCATGTAAAATATCTTTTATACTTAGCTAAGAACTAGGAGCACTTCTTGAAGGAAAATAAGAACCTATATTAATAGCTACTTTTCTTTTTCCTTTATCTAATACTTATTATTCTTCACCATCTCCAAAAGGAATATTATAAGGCTATGTACTTTCTTTTTTCTTTTTTTGTTTATTATTTTAAATAATTGGCAATCATCTCACATACATTAAATGCTACATTATTTAAAGAAGTAATATTACCTTTTATTCCAAAAAGATGTTCTTTCCTCCTATAAATTTCTTCACCTTTAAACATTCTATTGCAAAACAAGCTATTATATTGGGTGTTTCCATCAAGTGCTTAAGTAAAGAAAAAATAATTCCATGCTAAATCAACTTTACCATGAACAAATGACGTTTTTCTCAAAATTTTTTCTGATGATTGAGTATTTTCCATTATATCAACCTGAAAAAATATATAAAATTACTCATAAATTTTATAATAATATACATAATTAAACTAAACAAACATAAGCTATTACATCAAATTACATTATTATTAATGTAACAAATTTAGAGTTTATTTATATCATTAATAAGTTTGGCTAATGAAACATTTATCAATTTAAGTTAAATTAAGATGGAATCTAGTTAAGCTATTATCAATCACTAATTGATTAATGGTTTATCAAATTCAAATGGATAAGCTCTTCATCCACATTTAATCTTCAACCAAGTGATTAAACCTAGATAACTTTCATCAATTTAAGTTAAGTTAAGCTATGATTAATGGTTTATCAAATATAGATGGATAAAGTCTTCATCCATATTCAATCTTTAACCATGTAATTAAATTTTGATAAATAAACTATTCATGCCTCACAACCCTCTCTACTAATAAGATCAAGAGTTAAACAATGGTGGAGCAACGAGGAAGTAGGCGATGTGACTAGGTATGATGGTGATTTAGGTAAGGAAGCACTAGAGAGGGAGAAGTGCGACTGCTCGAGAATAGAAACTCGACGTTGGGCAGAGGGTGAGAAGAATATAAATCACACGAGAGAGAGAGAGAGAGAGAGAGAGAGAGAGAGAGAGAGAGAGAGAGAGAGAGAGAGAGAGAGAGAGAGAGAG
>JAOXYD010256028.1:0-16087 GCA_028565735.1 Pinacopodium congolense
ATTTTTTTGTAAATTTTATAAAATTTACAAATTAATTTATAATTTAAAATAATTATCCGAAACGGTACCGATATTAATCGGTACCGGTACAATACCATTTTCGAGACCAATCTAATACCGGTACCGATACAATATTTAAAACACTGGTTATAACTTATAACGCGTTTAGTAACGCTTATAGTAACGCGTACAGTTAAGAATAAAATATCAATGTAAATATATTTGCTATTCTTTCGTACCCACATTACGAATTTCGCTTAACTTGTAGGACATAATTTCCAAATTTAATCACCGAGGTAAATTTTCAAGTTGATATTTTTTAAAATATTCTAATATTAAGAATACTTTTATTTCAAATTTAAGTTATCTTTATGAAAGTTTTAATAAATTGAAAACTATTTTTTAATCGAGTAGCACTTTTACTATTAACACTTCTAGTTATGTTTTTATATTATAATTATTTAATTCGGATGATCTTTTAAACCAGTCTATTTTCAAAATTAAAAATGAAAGTTGATACTAAATAGGCCATATTTTGGATAACATATTATTAGCCCCTTTATAAAAACAAAATTGTAATTTTTTTTTAAATCTTGACATGGATAACAAATATTCAAAACAAAGAGAATTAAGACACATCAAAGTTTTAGCATGGTCTAGTTACACTTTTTTTCTATAGGTAAAGAATAAAAACAAAATCTTAAGGGCTTTGTTTAATTTTATTTTGGTTTTCAGGTTTGTTTCATATTTTTCTAAACATAAAAATCAATAAAGAAAACACACTAATACAACACTAAAATTAAAAAATATATATAATAACTAATACAAAAATACAACAATCATAACAAAAAAATCAAAATTCACAACCCAATTAAGAATTTTGTAAAGAGTTTCTCTTACTTTATATCCTTTTATTTCAATATGATCTAACATAATTAGAAACAGATTGTGATTTAACATTTGAAAGAGTCACAATCGCGATAGGATTATAAAGCAATTGTATTATTCTATTTGGTCGATACCATTATTCTTTCACTCTTAACTGTAAAATGTGATTATTTAGCTTTTGCTGAAATAATATTAAGTATTCAAAATATCAAACTGATTTTGTTAATGCTTTTAGACCTTAAAATTTTATTAAGTGAAAGTCAAATTCAAAATATAGATTATGGACGTGAGATTTCGGCTGTGGCATTTTGATTTTTATTTCTCACCGGAGAGTTTGACCAAAACCTGAGGCTCGTGGTCGTAGATCTTTTCCTTTTTGGTGTTGAGATTTGTTAATCTTGTTATTTAAGCTGGATGACTCTCCCGAGCCTAGAGCATATCATCTTTGAATTTTTGTAGAAGACCCGAATTTAGAGTCTACACGTTATCCTAGAGATAGGACTCTCAGAGTCTCTATGATATCTCAAAACTTCTAGAAGAATTCTTTTTTTTGTTTTTTTAAGATGTTTGATTGTGACATCCCAGAATTGGTTTCAAATTCTCATATTATATTCAAGAAAATTCTCTTTTTCAGTTACGTGACTTAACGACTAATGCTACGATATGATATTTATTGTAAATTTGTGAATTTTTGAAGGGTTGTGAAACTTTAAATTGGTTTAATGTTTATGATTGAATTATTATATTTGAACGACTTAACTGAAGTATTAACTTTACAACATCGTTGTGTTTAGAGGTGTTGATCATGTGTCATTGAGTGTCGAATTGCATTGAATGGTAATATGAATTATTTTCTTACTTAATCGCTTGAAGCCTAGATGGGATTTGAGATTTGGAAAGTTGTTTGATGTTCTTGAAATTAATTATGTTTGAATTCTAGTGTTTTGAAGGGTTAAAATAGGTTGTACCTAACACTTAAGAGAAAAATATTAATTTAGTCTGTCTTCAAAATTAATGTAGTCTGTCTTCAAAGTTAATGATGCTTAGTATTTTAAGCATAATTTTATAGTAATATCATATTGAGTTGATTTAAGATGCTATGAAAAAAGAAAATTATTTACAATTTATAAGAAGATAATAATTTGATATTAACCCTAAAGAAAAATGTGTAGACAGTTGGAACAAGGAAAAGATGATCTCTAGGTGAAAGATTAAGAGGTTGTTTGGTTTTAATTTTATTTTTTATTATAGTTTCTTATTTTTCTAAATATAAAAATTGAAAAAAAGTACAAAAATATATATATAATACACACTAATATAGTACCAAAAAAAACAGCACAAAAATATTTAAAAATTTTAAAAATTAATATAAAAATCACAATCAAAAGCTACAACCAAAAACAATATCAAACAATCAGGCTTGTAATGGAAATTATTATATAGAGGGCTCTGGGTACAATTGAAACAATTTTCCATGGCAAAAAAGGAACATAAGGTATATTAGCTTGAGTAACAGAATGTGACCTATAATTTTTTTCATAAATCAAATCATTGGAATTAAGTAAGGTTGGTAGAAACTATATGTGAGGGCTATAATGAATTAATTTTTCATAAATTAGAGGGACTAACGATTTTATTCATAATTTTAGATTGTGATTATGCACAATATACGATGTGTATAAATAGTTTCGTTTGTGGTTTATGATTAGAGTATCGTGAAGATGTCTTTAATGCATGATGTTGATGTCTTGTATGTGATTGGTGTGTGTTGTGCTTGATTAATACATCGACTATGGCCTTTAAAAAGGCGAGTTATGAATTTGGTGATGTGGTGAGATGTGTATGGCTAGGTTAGAGAGGATGCTGACCAGTGGATAAAGTTTTAAGTATGGCACCAAGTTGGGGAAGAAATTAACCAGTTTCCAAAACTTATGTTTAGCATTAGGTTGAGGCAAAGCCAACTAGTGGTAGGAGCTTATGTTTATCATCAAGTTAAGTAAATTGACACCTAAACTAGTGGTTGAGGCTCATTTCTTCCAGCAGATTAGGTTAGAAACCAATCATTGTTTAGAGTTTATTTCTAGTGCCATATTAAGTAGATGTTCGTAGCATTACTATGTCGATAAGATGATATGACAAATAACTGTTATGTGTGCATTGCATTTTTTTTTAGGAGATTCTTGAAGATTATATAGTGCATATGGGCACAAATAAATTTTTTTTTTTCAACTCATATAGCATAGTAAAGCATGTATTTTAATTTAATTTAATATTATTTTCTCTAGTTAATGTATGCTACTTTATTATTATTATGATTTTAGGTAACGAGTGAAGGTAGGGTGTGGCGATTGCATGGAATGCAAGCTCGTGTCAGATAAAGTGGACTTCAAGAAGATTCTAAATAAGAATTCTAGTCGTTGATTGAGCTTATTATAATTTATTTAGTTTTGATTATTGAACAAAAAAGTTCCAATCCATGTTTTGATAATTAAAAAAAACATAATTTCTATTAGTGATTTAGTTTTCCAATGTATTAGAAGATAGCAATGCGAAAATTATTCAAACAAGGCATTAAATTAAATCAACAGATACTTTATGGAGTAAAGTGAACTCATTGATGACAATATGGAGTAATTAAATCAACTCATAAGCTTCACGTCCATTTACGTGAAGAAGAAAGCCATATGAATCAAAACCAACGAAGATTCAAGGCATTACAAGTATAAATTTAAGTATAGCTTTCTTGTATCTCTTACTTGGCCATTTTGATACTTTAGAAATCCACCACACATAAATATTTTATTTTTAATATCAACGCATATATCTTTTCAATTATTAAGTGGAATTAAGGTTTTGATTTTAAAGAAAACTATTTTTATTTTCAAAAAATTCTTTAAGAAACTTTTTGAAAAGTGTCTAAATCATATTTTTATTTAAAGGAATGAGTGTGATAATTGGACAATGCCAAAAATCTTTTTCAATGATTTTTCAAAAATTTTAATGGACCAATATTGTTTGTTGGGCAACCTATGTTAGGATCGTTAAAATGATTTGTGCAATTTATACTTACATTGGTCAATTAATGTAAGCATTAGTTGATGTCATTAAAAAAAGATATTTTGTATATCATGAGTTTCTAAGAACACATTAGTCGTAATACTAGTTGATTAGTGTGACTACATTGATCGACTAACTCGTTCATACCTATTATTAATGTTTTTCTTAACACTTCAAGCAAATATTTAATGAAGTCACTATCTTATCTTATTAAGGGAAGATATATCAACTCCCTAAGGAAAGAAACTTAAAAAATCCTAACTAGTGGAATGAGCTTAGTATCTAACTATAACATAGAAAAAATGTTATGCACCATATTTGACTCATTTTAGTAGTTATCTAAGCTCATAAAAAGTTTTAAAATTTGGGGATATAGAAAGGAAAATTGGATTTGAGTTAAAAAGAATGTTGAAGCAAGAAAATAAAACATATAGCAGAGTGCTTAGAAGTTTTTTTTGTGGAAAAATTAAATAATAGCATTAATAATGAAAGAAAAGATACTTGGTTACAACCAAAACCAAGTCTCACACATAGAAGAGAGACCAAAAGCCACTAAATACCAAAAGGGGGGGTGAACTAAAAGCAAACCCTAACATACTTTGAAGATTACCTAAAAGAACGAAATGAGAGCTTCCGCCATCCATACACAATCTGAAGGAAGAAGCCTTAGGAATGAGGATGCAACAATGATTGGAGCGAAAGGTGCTTGAAGAACGGTAAGGTGGTTGATCCTTGATGTGATACTCTATTCAACGATCCTATCCACAACTAATTGACAAGTTTCAAACCTATGCCAAGCTTCCTAGTTGCCGGCTTTATTTAGAGAGTCTAAGCATACTCTGTAGAGAGTGTCGATGACAAGGAATAGTAATGATGATGGACGCATTCTATAAAGAGCACCAATGATGAGGTAAGTAGTAGTATTGCTCCTATTTTTTCCAATCTAGTAGTAATAACTCTATACTTAGGCTTGAGAGTTATCGCCATATTTACTGTAGTATAGCAAGGCACTCTCAAACTTTCCTTATTAAAGTGTAAATCGTGCCCACAAAAGCTTAGTCTTTCTACCAGTGCTAGTGCGTTACCCATAGGCCATGCACTAGCAAAACACTAGTGATGAGTCCTATTGGTAGTTTCCATATTTCTCGAATTACCTCACCACAAGTAAGTTAGACATAATAGGAAATTAGGTGCAAGCGAACCTGATCTACCAATTCTGCTAGCAAAGATTCCTTCAATCTACTATAAATAGTAAACGCTCTTTCGTTCCTTTCCATCCAAATACCATAGAATATGAAAGCAAAAGCTATGTTGAAAACTGTTGAGTCACTTGATAGGCCACTGCTAAATCAACAAATCCAATCTACAATTATGTTCCAATTTCATGAGAGTAGGGCTATTGCAAAATCATAAGACATTCAACTATAAGAATTTCATATATTTACATCTAAAGAAAAGGTAGTCTAGGGACTCATCTTCTTGCCGATATGAGTAACAAACTGAAGGGACGTTCAAGTATTTAAAGAGTCTATCAAGAGTATTTAACCTACCCTTAACTACTAGCCACATAATAAAAGATTCCTTTGTAGGTTTTCTTAGGGTATAAAATAAAATAAACTACCTAAAGTGATGTTTGAGGATTGAAGTAAAATTTAAAATGTATGGATGAATATCTATGAATTTTTTGTTTAACCTAACACTCAGAAATGAATTGCATAAAGATACATAAAATTAGTCATATGACTTTTAAAATAAGCAAAGTTTACAGTTTTTGGATTTAAAAAGATGAGTTTAATATGCATATAATTTAAATAAAATGATAATGAAAGAGATGAAACAAAACTTTTGATAGAAGGAGAGAAAATAATGTAAAGGCTTGTCATTTGAAATGGTAAAAGAATTCAAAAATAAAAAATTGAATTTTAGAAGAATTTTATAATCTAAACTTAAGAAAGTGGTGATGAATTGGGTTACAAAATTTTTTTTGATTAATTAAACCTCTTTTATTATGAATTATTTTGAAAAAAAAAGGAATTGAGTCCAAATGTTTATAATTCAAAATGAAGCATAAACCGAGAAAAGTTTAAAAATTTTAATGAATACCAAATTAACTTAATGGGTTTAGAATTCTGAACTTTAATTAAAAGAAAAAAAATCAATCCTAATAAACTTACACACCTAACATAAAACTAAAATCGAGTTAAGTAATGGAAAATAATCAAATTATAATCAAATTAAGAAAGAGAAAGAAAAGATTTTGTTCCTAATGCACCCATAAGCCCACCTAGTATTCAAAATCTTAATCTAAGTGAAAAAAAAATTTTATCTCACTAATGATCCAACAACCTTAACTAAATTCTCATTCTGATTTTTTGAAAAAAGCAATAGCCTTTGAAAAGAAGAAACTTTCGAAAAAATAAAATTTGGGCATTTACAGAAAGAATTTGGGCTTTTGAAAAGACAATCATTTTGTTATGAATTTTATTTTCTCACTTCTCCATCGATACTCCTTTTGAGCCATATATTTATAAGTAAAAAGTGTCTTTTCCCAACATTTTCATCTATATTTAGGATAGACTCTAATGTTTCAAAAAGTTCAAAACAAACCCTAATATTTCATATACGTTCAAAAAGAACCCTGACCCTAACTTTCATTAACCCTCACTATTAAGTGCTACATGTTACTACCACGTGACACATTTTTATTTGTCTAAAACATTAAGTGCATCCTGCATGCCACATAGACTGCCACCTGGGACCTTAAATAATGAAGTTACACACCCTTAAAATGAATTATATAAATTTAAGGAACATGTATTTGAATCATAAACAAATAAGGATGATATCAATGAACTTAAACAAGTAAAATAGCTCATTTGAAGGAAATTTAGCATTTTCTTTTTTCTATAAATCTTAGGAATACGGGAAAATTGTGTTCTATTTAAATTTACCGTTGTCCTGATTATTTTCATTCTATCATTTTTTTGGTTATCATACGTTGATTGAGTACGAGGTGAAAAGGTAAAATTGTCTCATGATAATTCTTTAAGTGATGCAGATGGCATGCCACTTTAAAATTTGTTTAATTTTGATATGTAGTATAGAATTTTATAGGACAATATGTCTATCAACTATTGAGACCATATGCTCATAAACTTTTGTGAGAAAATGAAGTTTCGAACTCCTAAAATTATCCCCAATTATTGCAAAAAATTAAAGAACAAAGGAAAAATACAATGTTGATAATAAACAGTTGAAATGAGTAAACTTATGAACATATGTGTTGGAGATAAATCCAAAGGGGTGATCACTTATAAAGTTATTCACCTATACCAACTTGATGACAATAGCCAACAAAATCAATGAACTAATAGGTTGTTTATGATGAATATAACAGTTCAATTCTGATAGGGAAGAAAATGGAAAAACAATAAAAATGTGGGACAATTATGGAATTTTTATGCGAAAATTGAGGATTTAAGTAATATAAAGCCTTAAATTTTAATTTTTTTCATGCAATGATGAAGATGTGACATAAATGTAATTAAAAATTTGTAATATCAATTGGATTTGATAATAGAATAGTGGATTCCTTAGGATCATTATGTTCTTTAATTGTTTTAAAACATTAGTTTTTGTTGTTGCAAATTTGAGGTTTTTATTTATACACTATGAAACAATCGATTCTTTTTTGAACTTTTATTCAAACCTTAAGGATAAAATTGGACTTTTAGCCTATGTTATAATCAATATAATATACTTGTTTATAAAAATTTAGGAATATTTCTTTTTTTATTTAAATATTGAAAAAATCAACTTTGTTTTAGATATTAAAATTTAATTGAATAATAAGGAAAAAACCCAGGTGCTATAGGGAAACTCTAATACTAATACCTAGTATAGCTTGAAAAATCATAACTATGCTAAGCGAGAAGGCTTAAAGCCATAAAATATAAAAAAGCTTTCAAGTCTATTTTTGGGAGTATAACAACATATTGAAATTTGGGCTGCCTTCCTTAAGATTATGGCTTATATAGTAGCAGGGTGAGGTAATTAGATGGGAATTGTAGGTTGACAAAAGTGATGATTAAAGCCTTCACTTGGCTAACACCTCCAGGGACATAATACTTATAAGACCTCTAATAGTTGCAGCTTCACAAATTTTATGGATCATACTTTGTGATATAATTTCTATATTGTCACCTCTTACTTTATGAAATCTTTTTTTTCTTTCAAACTAGATATAGTAGACTAGTACTCTAGTGGATAATCTAAATAACTTCTTGTTGCCTTTTGAATAAAAATGTAAGCTTTATACTAAGAGATCAGGTTAGACCAACAAGTGTAGTTATAATGAATGCAAAATAACTTTAGAAAGAGATTCCATAAAACTCTTGCACAAAATTACATTTGATAAGGAGATGATCCAAGCCCTCATTACTATCCTAACATAGTTCACTCATTTATCTGATAGATTAAACTTCATTGTATCCTTTGTTCTTATCCTTTTTCTAACTATCAACCATAAGATGAAAGAATTAGTTGGAATGAGAGATGAGTCCCATACCCAATTGCTCCAATGAGGTTTATGTTAAGGACCTAATAAGAAATTTTAATAGGATGATAATGTGAATGACAATTTCTTGTCCTATAACTAGAGGATGGTGTCATTAATGGCGGGATCAGGACGATAGCTAAGCATGTTTTCTATGACTAATGTAGCACTATTAGAGGAGTGAGCAGGCTAGGACTAAGAGTTATCCTTGATGAAATCTTGCACCTTTTATGTACGTAGGGGTGATATCTATAAGACCTTGAAGCTCCCCTACTTTTGTAAAGGGTACATATCTCATATTAGTGGTCATATAAAAAAAATGAATATCTTCCATTGCAAATTCTATGTTTTTATGATTTCTTACACTACTACATATTTAGTGAGCAAGGTTTGCTTGAACATCTAAGAGGTGTTGGAATTTATTTTAAGATTCTAGATGCTCCTCCCTTTTAAGTGATGGTGATGCACCTATGTAACCTAAAGGCTTTCTTTGTCAATACAAAATTTCCATAATCTTTTGATAAGTTAAGCTTTAATTTTAATCATAGTTAAAGGGATGCCTAAAGCACCGTTATTATTTGGCAAACACACATTAAATCATTTCAATTTAAGAATTTTAATCTTATTCTCTTCCAACATGGAATCACTATATTTCTTTTGAATCTGAATTAATTTAGCCTTAATAACATTGAGCTTCTGACTGTATATGAAAGCTTATGTGCTATTAACTTTGAGATTCAAACCTTTTATTATGACTTCTATGAAATTAGGATGAATCAATAGGGAATTGAAAAACCTAAAAGAGCTTCTCTTTATGATTTCCTTAATTCAAACATGAATGTTAATAAGAGTACCATTTGAAATGAGGGGGTTACCAAATTTAGCATAGATAAAAGGTTAAGACATAATCTAAGATGAGTTCATCAAACATCTATATAGCTTCTTTTGAATGAACCACTATCCTAATTATTTGTTGTTCCAAGTGAAGTAGTTACTAGTAAATCTTATGTTAATTAGTTTAAGATCTCTAGTAAGCTTATACACCTTGTTATTCCTGTAGTTTTTAGACTTGAGTTTAGTTTATGGAACTTCTGATGAGGTAAGAGAGCAATTAAAATCACCCACAAGTATCTATGGACTTTTGACCTTTGATATCAAGCCAACTAAATCCTCTTATACTTGCTTCCTTTAGAATTCAAGATTGGCTACATATATTACTATGATGGATAAGGGGGGTTTATATTTGAATGAGCGTAACTTTATAGTGAATGTATCAATTCAAACAACTCCATCCTTATATCTAAACCTTAATAAGATTAAAGGAGATTAGCATTCTACCATTATAATGAGCACCATGGTTATAAAAAATTATCTAATCTTTCTCCAAAAACCAAAGACCTTTTTTAAATTAGTCTTTTGTGTTTTGTTTTCTACTAAATCAACAAAATAATGCCTTTTTTAAGGATAAGGAAATCCTTCAAAGCTTACTACTTATTTAGACTATTTAAGCTCCTGACATTCCAAATAAAAAAATTCATTAAAAAGAGAATTAATAGTTTTCTTCCTCCTAGACTTTTTATTAGTCCTAACCTTACTGGTACTCAAGTATGTTCTAGAATTTTTCACTAAAGGTTCTACACATTCTAATCCTAGAGGGCATAAAGTTTGGTTTTAATGCTCAATAAGTGCTAGATGATAAGTGGTTCCATTCCAATACCTATATCATTCTTAATTGATGCTTCTCCATTAGTGATAATATCTACTGTTGTAACTACTTGATTAGTGAACTCCACTTCTGGTATATTGAAACCATTACTATCTGCAGGAATTGAAACTATACCATCTCCTAGTGCTATGTGCATATTAAAATCTCTATGGTACTCAAGAGAGGAGTGAATTGGGTATTAAAAATTTTCTTCTAAACTAAATAAACTAAGCCACCTAAACCAATTTTAACTACGTACAATCACTAAACCAAAATTTAACATAAATGGAAAGTTATGTTTATGCTAATATGGAACAATTCTAATTATAAACAACAATTACAAGTTCATAAACTTAAAGAGTAAAGGGAAAGAAAAAGATTAAGGATTTATGGTGGTTCGACAATCTTTAACAATTGCCTAATCCACTCTCCAACTACTTGTTGGAAGTTTCAACTATATAAATCTTCCTTAGGGTTTAAGAGTAACCATTATAACTTCTTCTTTCCATAAAGGAGGTGAATAACAACTTTTACAATCGTTCTTTCCACAAAGGATGTGAAGAGTAATTCTTACAATCTTACTTAAGGGTGAAGAGTGACCCATATAATCTTCTTTTAATAATGGGTAAAGAGTAATCTTTTACTCAAAACTGAAAATTCATAATTTTAAATTCAAAATTCAACCCCTAAATATTACTCTTATAGGCTCAACTCAAGCATACATAACTAAACTAATGCTTGATAAAAATCAATACGAAAAAGGGGTTAAAATGTAATCAATGCAACACCAATACTGAATGCATTTTTTAATGCTCATCTAATGACATTCATCATATAAATCAATTCCAATTTACATTTAATAACCAAAGAAATTCAAATCTTCTATATTTAATGTGAAGAGAAACCTATTAACAATATTTTTAATGGGAAAGAGAAGTCTTTTCAATAATAACAAAGCAACACAAATGAAAATCCATAAAGAAGTAACTTGAAGCTTAGCTTTAATGGAATTTTAATTTTAAATTAATAAAAAAAATGTTCCTTAAGCTTTCAAAAATGAAATAATTTATCAATAAAACAATTGAAACTTAAACTAACAGAATATGATGATTTTGAAGCACTAAAAATGGATTTAAAACTAGAAAAATAAATATGAATAAAAATACTAGACAACTTGTGTAAACCTGAATTTAAGAGCATAAAAATTCAATAAAATGGTATAAAGATTGTTATGGAAACTCTAAAACACTTAGTTATAGTGTTGTAGAGTGAATAGAGTCATTGGTTTTGAAAAATAGCCTTAAAGGGGTGAAAACCAGTTAAAAAGTGAAAACTGCACATTTTAGAAAACTAGCTATTGGACATTACCTTAGGTTACTTGGCTATTAATGACATTGTTAATAAATTTAGGAACCCCAAGTTAATGTCTTATACGAGACTATAAGGATAGATTTTTTTTTTACTATAATGGTCTTATAATAACTAAGTTACTTATCACTATTAAAGACATTGTAAAACATTTCAAAACTTAACCCAAACATTTCCAAACACTTTCAAATCTTTTTTGAACATCAAATAAGTTTTAAAAGTTTCTCAAGATGATTATGGATACTTATCAAAACATTCAAACATAAAAATATGTCTTGGGTTATATTAATTGAAACTTATTTAAAAATATTATTTTCAAAACCAATTCCAAAAAATTCATAAACACTTTCATGACATTTATTTCACTTAACAAGTTCTAATTCACTCCTAAAGTGATTTTAGACACCAAGGCCTTTTAGTTAAACCAAAATGTAACATATGCCTTGGTTATGGAAATTTAAACACTTGAAAACTTTCCAAAGTTCCAAAAATAATTTCAATGGATTTCTAAACTTTCTCAAAATCATTTTTAATATAAAAAATTGACCCAAAAAATGCCAAACATACTTAATTAACTTGAATTAAGTTTCTAAAACACTTTGACATATCAAGAAGACTTCTTTAAAATAATTCATACATTTCCTTTTGATTATGAGACTTTACGGTTATATGTCATTCTAAACAGAATCCCAATATGTCAATTCCATAATCAAATTTAATCAATCCCTAAAAATTTATCCAAAACCTATATACAAATGCTCATGCAAATATGAAATTCAAAGGTAAGCCCTTTAAGCATTGATTAACATCAAGAAGACTTACAAACTAGAACACAATCCTCAGCCTAATCAAACTTGATCTTCCTTCTAACACTATAATGCATGCTCAAATTCCCTTTTCCTTCGTTAATGCCTTTCTACCTTAGGCTCCAACACATATCCTTGCATATTTTACATTTTCCTATCTTTCTAGTACATTAAAATAAAATCATTACTAACAATAATGTTTTGTTATTATCAAAACTAATGATTGGAAGTTCCTTTGGTTCAACACTTATGAACATCACATTGAATGTTGGTATCCTCCTCATAACTTGGTTGGTAGGTACCTCTATAGGAATAAGATCATCACACTATAAGGTGGTGCCATCTAGATCCACCTAATTCTATCACTACAACCTGACGTGTATCATTAGTAAAGGACATGCTTAATTCTATCACTATAGCTTAATGCGTATCATTACCCTTGTTATCTTCCTTCCCTTTATCTACTAGAGTATTAAGGTACTTACCTCAACATCTTTCTGTATAGGTATCCATGCCTTTATTAGGTTCTTTCTTTTAGATTTCCATATACTGGTGATAGGTATGGAGTCTTTAATCAAGTTTCCTTCTTCATCTAACTTTTGATCTTAATATAATTAGGGAATTCTTTGGTAATTTCCATCTCAATACATAACCTAATGAACCCTATTCTCTTGAGATTTGTTGTATTCTCATCTAGGCTCAAAGGCCTATCAAGTGAACTGACAATATAACTTAAACCTTTTTAAGACCAACACTCAAGTGAGACTTCGTGAAAGTCCACCTAGATTGGCAGAAATTTCAGCATCATCTTATCCAAGGATAGGCCAGTCTTCATCTCTATGTCATCAACATTCTTTCTTAAATATGCCAAGGGCCTATCTCTAATATTCTGTCAACTTTTTCCTCTGTTGAGAATTTGAAAAAAAAAACTCTTCTTCAATAATAAGACCTCTATCCAATCTATAGTTCCACCAATTGATCGTAGTCTGATGGTGAACTTGCAGGAAGGAGAGTCCCTTCTTTAATAAAAAACCAACAATGGCCACCTGCCATTTATTTTCACCCATCTACCAAATCTCCTTTAGAGGAGCATAATACTAGTTTCTTAAGAAGGAATATAACATCTTTCCAAAGGTTTAAGGGTCCCTCATGACTCTATTCTAAGCCATTCTTATGTTGTGAATGGAGTTCTTGGGTTGAGAGCTCCTCATTTAGTGGGTATGTGGAAGATTAGCAAAGTTGTGATTAGAATTGATATTCAGTGTGTCTAGCAAATAAGGAAGGTTAGAGTAGTCATGAGAAGAGGAGGACATTTCTAATAATGATGAAAGAATGAAAACAATAAAAAGAGTGGGAAAGTAAGATAAGAGGCGAGGATCTAGAAGGACAGACAAAAGGGGAAAAAGGAAAACAAGGATAGAAAGTTAGTGAGATATGGAAGACTCTCTCTCACTAACCCATTGTTCCCATCCCTTAAGCCAAAAAAAAAACTTTTTACTTCTCTTTAGCAAAGATAATTAGATGTATCATGTGTATACTTAAATTTGTTTATTTTTTACAGCAAAATCAATTTGTACAATGATTCTAAAGGCTTAATAGGGATCAACTAATGGCATTCAACTATAGGGTGTTTAATTAGGATCATTCATATCTTTGGAACGTTTTCGACCTGGAAAGAGGAAAGTGCATTAAAATTGATTATGGTTTACTTGCTTTTTTTTAATTCATTTTTTAAAAAGTTTATTTGATAATAAGATAACTTTTCTTTCTAATTTTATATTTATAATTAGATTAATTTTAATTTCAATAAGAGATTTATTGAAGATAAATAATACTAAAACCAAACTTCTATTTTTGGATTATATATTTGGAGTTGAAATTGCAAATCTTATTATAATATTGATAGTCATGCAAGTAAGACTAAATTTTGATACTTGATAATGTAACAACTTATGATGGTTTAATGAATATTAAATTTATGAAATTGATTTTTTCCCCAAGATCTAATGTTCATCTTTATATTCTTAAATTTTAATTATCATATCATAATGATTATTTTCTTGCTAGTTAACAAGTAAATATTAGTTAAATTTTTATATAAATAAATATTAGTTAAATTTGTCTAAATTAATTATTAGTATTCAACATAATTAATTATTTTATAGTAAATAATAATAATAATAATAATAACTAATACTAGTAACCATGATCTATGTTGTTTTGAAGGGATATCTCTCCGATCCGATTGATTGCGTAAAGCACATGGTAGCAACGAAACTGGGGAAAATATATAGAAACGATAGTTCTTTTCTATTTATTATATTTTCTATTTTATTAGTATTAGTTAGTAATTTGCTCCAAGAAATATAGCCATCCATACCCCTCACGTCAATCCCGCGAACCTCTTCTCCATTCTCATTCGATCACAATAGTGGGGGAGCAAGTCAAAATAGAAAAACTCACTTTGGGTTTAGGGATAATCAGGTTCAAACTGATAACTTCCACCACGTCAAGGAGAAATTGAATTCAATTCAATTCAAAACAATCTATAAAAAAACAAATTCTAAAAAAAATAGATACATATTGATTTATCAACTCACTTAGTAGTCCTCCTAAAGCCCACTATAATAATAATAATAACTAATATTAGTAATCTTTACAACGTAAGATAAATAACTTGAATTAATATTAACTATTTAATATAAAAGTAATTAATGTTACTAAAAAATAGTTAGTTAACTATTATAAATATAAATTATTTTCTAATCAATAAACCTAGTTTTTAAAACTTAATTTGAATTACAACGACTCTGTCTATTTGTTATTTAGTAATAGTTAACAGGTAGAGACAAAATGTATGTACACAGAAATGAACATTGCAACAATATTTCTGAAAGAAAGTTTCAATAAACTAGGAAATCTAGTTAAAAACTAAAAGACAACATTAGAATGGATAAGCAAGACAGAATTTTGCTTCATATAACTATCAAAGTAGCTATAGAGAATGGATGAAATGCCATTTTGATTTCACTTTCACTGCAATACTGAGTAGTAAATCTGGTGTGGTTCTAGAAACCAAGAGAATGTCGTAAAAACAGTATTATGAGAGATACAAGATCTTGGAAGCCAGGTGAACTTCAGTTGATTAGCCCTGCCACTAGCAATGCTCCTCTTCTCTTCTATTCTTCAACTTGCTTAAGCAACGCTATTAACTCAACCTCTGTCAAACCCTCTAAATGCTTCTACAAAACCATAATGAGGCCCAACTTAAGTGAAAAACTTGAACTACAAAGAACCTTTTAGGGACTTGTAGAAGTGCCCAGTGGATAAGTTTGAGGTATTATAATGTCAAAGGAGCATAATGTTGAGACAATTTAAAAAGTAGCAATGTAAAAAGTACATGCTAGTCCTTGCAGTACAATTTTATGAAGCACTAAAACTATCAAAACTTAGTTTGGGCTTCTACAAAAAGATGTGTAATGTCATTTTTTATATTTTAACAAATAATCACTAAAGAAAATAAGCCTTTAGACAACTGATGAAAGTGTAGCTTAAAGTACAAATATTGTTGCTTTTTCACCAAAGCAACAGTTTTCGTGGTATTGTCTAAAGTGGTACTACTATAAGTATAAAACAACATAATTTATTAATAATGTAACAAAATTAATAGTGTTACTTTAAGTTTTTACTAAGGCAACAGAACAGTTT